>JAKUCV010002005.1:0-75660 GCA_028386065.3 Turnera subulata | reverse complement strand
CTTGAAATAAAATGATGGCTTCTCTTGTTTGTATTTCTTCTCAAGTTATGTCTAACTAATTTTCTAATCTAGGATTAGGGGATGATCTTGTCATTTATTTTCATGCAAATTTAATAAAATATTATTTCTTTTAATTATTCTTCTTTGATTCGGTCTTTGATGCTTAATTAAGTTAGTTGTTTGGCCACCAATTAGCTTAAATCCATAATAGGAGTCTGTTAAGTGACAGCGTCAGTTTCCTATAGAAAACCTTAGACCGGGCTTTAGGAACCGACCTCGGGAGGGGCGTGCTTTCTATTGGAGACTAAAAGGTAAGAACATAATGCTCTTAATTTATTTCAACACTGGCAGAATGGATAGTGGAGATAAGTTAGGAAGGGGTTTTACGGCTTACGGAAGTAGGCTATTGATCTAGTTGAGTTTACCGGTTCTTTCAAAGAAGAGTATTTTTAGGATTTAATATCAGATCTACACAGGCAGGTCGTGTAGTGACAGAACACGGCTTGGTTGTGTCGCACTTAATTGCATGGAAATTATGGCAAGGGATTCCCCGAACTCCTAGGTGTTTTTCTCATCATTGTCATCTCATTTATTATTCTTGCTGTTTTCTTTTCCAACTTTATTACACCATTCAATCGACTCCTCTTCGAGGCTTTATGTTCTAGATAATCATATATCACATTGTTAATAGTACTTAGCAAAGATCCCTGTGAGACGACCTTGGTACTACAACACCCTGTATACTTGCAGGAGGCTATCAATCGACATCCTTGTCACAATTTATTACTTATTCCACTATACTTGTTCCAAAAGACACAGAAAATCGACACGGGAATAAACATCCCAAAAATACCAAGTCAAGACACCGGGATAAACATCCCGAAACCAACCACATAATACTCAACAATGCAAAAATCATCAAAATATAATGACCGAGTAATATAGGCACATATTGAAGGAAATCCATCCTCACCTTGGCCGATTACTCAACTTCGGAGACAATGACCGGTCCGACGCCGGCTCCTCGGGAAACTGCCCGATATCCGAACCTATATATCGAAACAACACATACTCACATAAATGCACATATTCGGTATGCTATGATGCCAAAAATGCGTAATAATCCCATCCCGATTATATATCCTTTATTACTATCATTTTTACCGAAAATATTTACCGTACGTAATTCCGAATATAATTTCGGTACCATACTTTAATTAAAACTCTTTAAAAATATTTTCATAAAATAAGTATACTTTCCAAAATATTAAACTCCATAATTTTTCCAGTACATAACAATCTATTTATAATTTTCAGAAAATATTTGTAGTATTTATCTTTTCTAAATATATATAGTAATAGTATTTTCAAACACAAAATATAATTAACTTTAATTTTCCAAATACATATTTATACACATATACCATAATCATAATTTTCCAGACTAAATAATATACATATTAAATTTACAAAAATTATTTTCAAGGTATATATATATTTTTCTCCAATTAATAATAATTTTCCAAAGCATAACTTAATTATTTATCAAAGTAAATATGTTTATATTTTAATGAAAATACCAGAGTTAAATTGGAAATAATTTTCTCAAAATAACTATATAATTTTTTTCCAAAAATAAATACCAGTAATTATATAAACAGATTTATATATATATATATATAATTAAAAAAGGAAAAAAAAAAGAAAATAACAAACCCAACCCGAATAACCCAGGCGCGATCCGCCGTCAAAACGGGTCGGAAACCCGGCCTCACCTCGGGTTCGGCGATGGCGGCGCGACAGGAGCTCGAGGAGGGGAAAGGCGAGCACAGTCGCGATGTCGGGGCGGCACGAGCGGCGCGGGGGCGGCGGAAGGAAGCGCTGGCGTCGTCGACGGGCTGAGCAGGAGCGGCTAAGGCACGACCTGAGACGCCCCGACCCGTATTTACCGTATACAGTAAACACGTGCCGGAACTGTGACAACCCAACCCAACAAAGCCCAACAAACAGTGTATAAAACAATAAACTGGCCAACGGCCCAATAACCAAACTGAAAATCGGCCCTTCGGCCCAACAAGGAACTCGTCACCCGAACCCCGGGGACATCAACAACAACCAACTGGCCCAATGGCCCAAATACAACATAAACACGGCAGAAGATTTAACAATATGCACAGCGGAAGACTCTTAACTCACATGACGACATATGCAAAGCCTAATGCAACTAATGGATCCGAGTCCTGTCCGAGGGTACGCTTCAGCTTGCCCCGTACGTTCCTGCACTACAAACAACTCATCCTACGGGATGAAACCCCGCAGGCGAGGGGTGAGTCCGAAGCGCTCACCGACGAAAGATAACCAGTGATATATAATGAACCATAATACTTTTGAGATAAACACAACAACCACAACAATAAGCAAAAACTATCACATCGCAAGGATACTACCATAACAACTAACACATACTACACGACAGAGGAACCCAACCCAAACAACACATCAGAGGAGACCAACACGAACAACACGATAGAGGAATCCTACTAAATCATATCAAAGCCAAGACCAAAAGAATATTTATTATTATTACCAATTTTATCTTCCGGCCCCTGTCACTGGACAAGCTAAGGTCGTACCAGGTTATCAATTAATTCCGGATGCTAGGTCAAAATCCAATCCACATCTCAAAACCCGGATATTTGGTATATCCAAACCACTGGGTATTCGGTATACCTCAACCTCAGGCAACATCATGCCAACCAGATATTCGGCATATCTGAGCCACTGCGGATATTCGGCATATCCGAGCCACTGCGGATATTCGGCATATCCGAGCCACTGGGTATTTGGTATACCCCAGCCACAGGTATCAACATGCCAATCAAATCAAGTATCCAAACCAAGTAACCGACTATAGCATCCCAGAATTAATTTTCAAACCATCGGGTCGTACCACTATTTCCCACATATATCATCATCTCATATCAATTCCAATTCCAATTTCCAATTTCCATTTCCCAATTATCCACAGTCAATAGTTTATTCCAATTATCCAATCACAACACTGTCTACCGTCAACAATCACAATATCCATAACAGTCAAACAATTTTCCACTTTCCTATTAGCTCAAGTTACACAACAGGCCAATCCTTCATCAGTTCCATAACATCAATTACTCACAGTCCAACATCAATCACAACACAGTATCCAATAAACCAACAACAGTCATACAACGGTTCAATCAAGCAAATCAACATTATAGCAACAACAACAACAATAACCATAGCTGCCAAATACCCAAAACAATTCCATATTACCAAATATCCATCAACAATACATGTAACACCAATTATTCACTGTTAATAGTTCATCACAATATCCACACGACCAATAGCACAAGTTCAACAACAGTAACGTCAATAACCATAACAGTCAAATATCCAACAATGACCCTCTCAGTAGTTCATTCAAACAATAAAACACGCAACTATCCACATTGACCAGTTCATCAATATTCTCAACACAATATACACAAGTCTATCACAATCCAACAACAGCATCGATAATTCCACAGCAATCAGGTAACAGTCAATAATTATTCCAACTGAACAATCTAGCAGCAAAATACGCAAACAAAGAAACACACACAACATTACGGGCACATATCAAGGTTTATCTATCCTCACCTTGGCCGATTACTCACTCTGAAGGTAATGACCGGTCCAAAGCCGGCTCCTCGGGAAACGGCCCGATATCCAAAAACCTATACAACAAAACAATGCATACACGTAAATGCACATAATCGGTACTATGATGCCAATACTACGAAATATACCCATCCCGGTTACTTATCCCTTATTATTATCATTTATCGAAAATATTTAACCATACGTATATCCGAATATAATTTCGGTACTATATTTTAATTAAAACTCCTTCCAAAATATTTTCATAAAATAATTATAAATTTCCAAAATAATAATCACCAAAATTTTTCTGGAATTAATAATATATGCATATATATTTTCCATAATATTTCTATAAAAATTATTATACTTTCCAAAATATAATTCCCAAGTATTATTACTTTTAGAAAACTCCATTTTCAAAAAGTATAATCATATACACTTATTTTCTGAAATAAAAACGAATTTGTTAATATACATATACAATTTTCCCAAATTATTCCCGTATGTATAAATGTTATTTATTTTCCATATCTTATACTTTCCCAAAATTCCATAATAATCATATATATTTTCCAAAATACTTCCACAATTTAATTTCCAAAGTTTTATTCATAAAAATATATAAACCAGATTTTATCATTATTATTATTATATATTTTTTTAATTAAATCCGGACTGGGCCAAATAGTGTCAGCCCAGGCCTTGTACAGTGCCAACCCGGGCCCCAACAGGCACCCAGGTGCAGGCCCACGCACAGGCCCAGCCACACAGCCCAAAGCCCGATTCAGCCCACAACATATCAAACCCAACCCAACGGGTCGACCCACTTGTGGAAACGGGTCGCTCACAACCCGTTGCTCACCTCGGGCGGGTCGCGAGCAATGGCGGGTACGGATCGAAACGAGGGCGGCGACGGCGTAGCTTGCTGGGCGCGGTTGGACGGCGGCGCGCGGGTGTCGTCAGTGGCAGCTGCAGTTCCCTGGTGCAGCGTCGTCGCAGCGGTTGCCCGGGTTGCAGGTGGCCGCGGGTCGACGGCTGCAGATAAGGCGGCAGCAGTGAACTCGGGAGGCGGGGCAGCTTGGTTGCGTCTGGGCGGGCGGCGATGATCTGCAGGCGGTCGCGACGGCGGGAGCAGGTGGCAGAGGGAAGACGTGGCGGTGCAGAGATGCAGGGGGAAGGGGGTTGCGGTGGCCGGCGGCTCTGCTCCCTTCCTCCTTTTCTTTTTTTTTTTCTCTTTTCTTTCCATTTTTCTTTTCTCTCTTTTCTCTTCTTTTTTTTTTTTCTCTCTTCTTTCTTTTCTTTTTTTTCTTCTCCTCTCCACCGGCTGCCTTCTTCTTTTAATCTGTTTTTTTTTTACTACTATTAGACATGTGAAGCCCAAATAATGCGATTCGTCCGTATTACGGGCGAGTCCGATCCGGACCAGAAAATAACCGATACCTCCTTAGTTATTTTCCGGTGTGATTTTCCGAGAAATTCCGAAACCCGAACAATACCAACTTAGGTTCGAAAAATCTGCGGGAAAATCACGAGCGCGGGAAAACCCTCGGTTTCGAAAAACGACCCCCGATTTACCTTGAATTAATTACCCAAGATTAATTCAACAGTAAATCACGGTAAAAAGACTTTTACAGTCCCGGTAAAAATCCAAATTTTACCCGGGCTGTTACACGACCCGCGGGTTGCACGACGGGTCAACGGCTCTCCTATGCGCGTCCGGCGGCGGATGGCGACGTGGGAGGCGGCAGCAGGTCGGCGACGGCGTGAGGAACACCAAGGTGTCGGCGGTGCAGCGAACGGCGGCCTGGAACGGCGGCACGTGAACAGTGCTGAGGCGGGAGAGAAGGTGACCAACTGTTCATCGGGTTTTTTTTTTTCCTTTTTTCCTTATTTTCTGCTTTTCTTTTCTTTTCCTTTGATTTTTTTCTGATTTTCCTTCTCTTTTTTTTCTCTCTATTTCTTCCTTCTCCCGATTTTTCTTTTTCTTTTTTTTTTCTTTTCTCTCTTTTTTTCTCTCTTTTCTTTTTTCCTCTCCTCTTTCTCTC
The DNA here is from genome assembly GCA_028386065.3 of Turnera subulata. Taxonomy (NCBI): domain Eukaryota; kingdom Viridiplantae; phylum Streptophyta; class Magnoliopsida; order Malpighiales; family Passifloraceae; genus Turnera; species Turnera subulata. The sequence goes on along the minus strand of JAKUCV010002005.1, from coordinate 69,928 downwards.
TTTTCTTTTTTTTTCTACTTCTCCTCTCCTCCCTTCCTCACCGGTTCTCTTCTCTTTTTAAAACCTGAAAATCACTATTTAACATGTGATTAACAAATAATGCAGTTCGTCTGCATTACGGGCGAATTCGATCCGGACCAGAAAATAACCGATACCTCCTTAGTTATTTTCCGATGTGATTTTTCGAGAAATTCCGAAACCCGAAAAATACCAACTTAGGTTCGAAAAATCCGCGGGAAAATCACGAGTGCGGGAAAACCCTTGGTTTCGAAAAACAACTCCCGATTTACCTTGAATTAATTACCCAAGATTAATTCAACAGTAAATCACGGTAAAAAGACTTTTACAGTCCGGTAAAAATCCAAAATTTTACCCGGGCTGTTACAATAAAAATGTCAAATAACCTAGTTAGCTAGGCAATAATACAAACAAAAATGTCATTTACAAGAGAAGCTATATATGCACAAATTGGTTAATTATTGGATGGTCAGAAACTATGTACAAATTGGATACTTTGTTTCATTACATATAGTTTGAATCGAATAAAATGTTCCAAAGAAAATAACATTTCTTCACTAACCCAAAAAGAAAGGGGAGAAAGTATTAATAATTGTCACATTTGTTTTATGTATTAATGTTATTTATATAAGGGTAATAATAAATTGCCACCCCTTATTGTTTTTAACACAAATTTCAATGATATAACAAGGAAATAAAAAAAATTAAATTACCTGTCCAAGAACTGCATTTGGCAGCTTCCCTCTCACAGCATCCTCTAGTTCCTGCCCCATTGGAGCTGCACTGCAGATAACCATCCGAACAGACGACAGGTCGTAGCTGTCTATCTCTGGATTCTTAGCAATTGCAAGGAGAACGGGAGGCACAAACGGAGTAATTGTCACCTTATATTTCTCCGCCAACTCCATCATTCTAGTGATCTCAAATTTCTGCATAATCAAAACCGCCGCCCCAACTCTAATACAAGCCATCATCATGCAAAGTCCGTATATGTGAAACATAGGCAGCAAAACAAAGCATCACATCCTTGTCGTGTAAATAAAGATTAGGGTTGTCTCCGTCGTTCAGTTGTGCCACGGTAGAGACAAGGGAGTTATGCGTTAACATAACACCCTTAGGGAGCCCGGTTGTCCCGGAGGAGTAAGGAAGCGCCACCACATCGTCTTCTGGGTCAATCTTGAATCCGCCTGGGATGACGTCGTTCTCGTCGTCGGCGGCGGTGGTGAATAATAACTCCGAGAAGTGCAAACAACCGGGCAGTGTCGGACCATCAATGGTCATTATCTTGACGTGGGGATCATTTGCTTCGGCGAATGGCTTCACTTTCTCGACGAAAGCTGCTTGTGTTATGATCATCTTCGCCTTTGACGAGGCTGCTTGTTTGGCAATCTCTGCCGGAGTGTATAAAGGGTTTGCCGTCGTGGTAATGGCGCCGATCATTGGCGCCCCGAGGAACGCGAATGCGAACTCCGGGGAGTTTTGGAGCAAGAGCATGATAACATTGCCTTGTCTTATGCCTATCCTGTTAAGGCCGGCGGCGACTTTGGTTGCTGTGAGTTCAACTTCTGCGTAGGAGTAGACATCGCCGGTGGCGCCGTTGATGAAGCAGGGTTTGTCTTTTAACTTGGAAATGTTCTCGAAGCAGTATTTGTGGAAAGGGAGGTGGGTTGGGATGTAGATGGGGGGCAGTTTGGACTTGAAAATGAATTCTTGTTCCTCGTTAATCTTGGCTGCCTCCATTGATGCATGCAAATATTATTGAGAGAAACGGAAAGAAAAAGAGAGGTGTTCTGTTTATAAATGTAGGTTTATTTGGGTATCAAGATTCACAAAAGAGAGGTGTTTTGTGAGGGATTAACACACTTCAAGGTAGGAGGAGGAGGTCGTTGAAACTTTGGCTGACCAAGAATCAAGCTATGCACCATGGTTTGGACCAGAACTTGACAGAAACCCAAAGTGGATGTCTAATCTCTTCCTTCGACGAACGGAAGAAAATTAAAGGACTATGTACCCCCAAATGCCATAAATGCTGAGCATTAACCACACTAATCAATTTTCTGTCCCTTCCCATATTTAAAGTATTATTTTGGTTTTTGGGGGAGTTCTCGGGTAAAACACATCACTCTGATATAAATAACTGGTTACAATTAAGCTACTTGCGTGGCATATAATTAATGACATTTATATCAGAGAGAAGTTTTTTACCTGAAAACTCCCAGAAACTAAAATAATAAAATTAAATGACTTCATACCCCGCCAACCATTGTAACATGGACGTTTATGATCTCAATTTGTAGTACAATATGGGAAGATGTACCTTTGGGAAAATGCCACACAAGTAGCTTAACTGTAACCAGGTACCCAGATAGCCGGTTACACACCCACCATTTTTTCACGATGCAGAATATCATCCCTCTTGTTCTGTTTTTGGGTATAGTTTGGGAAAATTATAATATTAAGCCTACCCCATTTTCAGCTTAGTTTTCTGGGCTTATCCATCCTGTCAAGGGTTAAGGGAGCTAGTGACGAACAATGAGTCCATCTTAATATCAATGAATTTTGGGCCTTCTGTTTGTTTTAGTAAGATTCCCAATATCAATAGAAGTCCAAGGTTGTGTGTATAAATTAACAACGAACCCTGGTTCCATATTTGCATCCCATCTTGGGCTGAAACATAGCAGGCCCCAGGTCCCCTTTTGTCAACATGTAATCCACCACAAGGCCCTGTTACGTAGAGCTACGGTGACGTTTAAACATAGAAATAAGAAAGAAAAACACCCGGTTTTTTTTTGGGTTGAAACGGTACACATATATGTGAAACGAGTGGAAAATGTTTACCATTTCAAAGTTCATTATTGTCTAAACTCTAAATTATCAGAATGGATAGATAGAATATTTCAACAAACGCCTGGTTTTGACTTTGGAGATACATAACATTCCTGGGATTCAATTATGCGAATCATCAAGTAGATGCTTGTTAAACTTGCGGTCTGCTTTCAGGAAGCCTCGGCTCCTTTTCTTGTGTAATTCCTTTACACTCTCCTTTCAGTTTTGACATTAACTTCTAGGACTGAAACTGGTTTTGTTAGCTAGCTGGAATAGAAGGTTCACTTAAAAGATTTTGAATAGTAATTAAAAGTCGACAACTTTATTTGATTACGTCAACAGTTGCTTACTGATTACTCCCTCCGTTCAAAATTATAAGGCGTTCTACATGTTATCGTTTGTTTATAATTATAAGACGCATTCCTTGTTTTTAAATAATTGTGTCCACAATTTCCCTATTTAACCATGACATGACAGGAAGATGGTGATTTGACTAGGAAAAGGCAAAAAAAAAAAATCAACAACTACTCAAGGCGTGTAACATTAATGCGTGGGACAACTGGTCATGTGGGCTTTGCCATTTTGTTCTTGTTTTTTTTACTCATGTTTCCAAATTTGCACCGTCATTTAAAAAAAAAATATTCACCCCAAATTTTGCAAAACTTGGCTTTGAGTATTTGAGTCCATGCTCATAAGAAGCCTTAAAATAAACATAAATTTATTTAGAAAACAAGATTTAATCAACCATACAAAAATCTTTAAACATTCAACAAATTAAGAAGAGGAATAACAACGTAGCCTTAAAAAAATTGAAATCCTAAGAAAAAATTAATTACAAAATTATCATAAGTCGAATACTGAAAATTCTTTGCGTGACTACATCCCAGTCATGATAGGAAAAATTTAAATATTCAGTTCAACTGATTTAAAACTTGTTGTACTAATACATTATCGCATTTTAATTGAATTGGAAGCTGCTGAGCCATTTCTAACTTTGCTTTGTTGATATGTGGAATTTTATATTTATTTGAACCTTCTCCTCGCATAGTCTCGATCATGCATAATTGCAGTGTCACAAAGATATGATTGGACTTCACTGCTGGAAAATCTTCGTACGCCTTCACAACCGCAGCAACAAGCTCATCAATGGATTTCGGCGCCTCCTTATACTGTAAAGACTGAATAGCACTAAAAAATCCAAGATCCAAAACATTTAAATCTGGAGAATTAGGGGGTTGACATATCAAACGAATGTCAAATCCATCTGCAGAAGCTGCCTGGCAAAAATCAATATCATCTTTATCAATATGAGTTCTGGCATTGTCTTGCTGAATAAATATTGGAGATCTGCAATCCTCGCGTGGCCATTTTTCTTTGATAGCAGGTATAACCTTTTCAATTAAGTATGACTTCATTAGCTCTCTATTCACCGAAGTTATTGGTTTTGTTTCCATCGTACCTGCAATTTAAAACAATTTACTAAATTAATTATTGCTGAATAAATAACCATAAAATTAAGTACTTGGTGAAAACATTAAACAATGTAGAAAATACCTGCAACTCGATTAACACTTGTTCGTCTAGCTGGCTCATGTGTGATGAATGGAAATACTCCAATTTTTCCAGAAAATCTTTCATTCCCAAATTGATCAAACCTTGGGCGGGCTATTGCAACCAAAAACATAACTTTGCAAATGAAATTCTTGCTCTTGCATGTGCGAAGCGGATCTTCTTCATCAGGTAACAAATAATATTTAGCTGATTTCTTTGTCATGTAAAACCACTTCTCATCAATATGGACGATATTCTGCATGGTGTTAAAAGTAGGATCATGTGGTATGGTATCTTCATCAAGCATTGATATGCAAAATTGCAAGCGAGATCTCTTATTTTCATCCTTTAAAAAAGGCTTTATAGCATTTGAATGCCGTCGAATTTCTTTTGCCTTGAGACGATTCCACAATGTTGTTGTACTCATGTGTAAAGGAGATGCCAAAGCACGAATGGTTGTCCGTTGATGTAAAGGTATCGAACGGAAAGCGTTCACATCGAGTTCGATTCTCTTACGCCCACAGTTTTTAGTCTTTTGGTTAGACGTATCAGCATGTATGCCATCGTCCTTTATTTTTTTCCAAATGCGTTGAACGCTTCGAATATTTGTAGAAAATGTTGATGCCACTGTGTTTGTCACCCCTTTTCGCAACTTTCCATTGCAACTTTGCTGTAGTAGCATACTATGAATGGCTGCACGTTTGTCATTACTCAAATAATTACGATGCTTTACTTGATGATCGTTTCCACCTATAAAAAAAACATGTACAAAATTAAATGGATCAATATTTGTAATCAATTTGTTTTTCCGCAAAATGAACATGAGAAATTACATAATTGTAAAAGACAATTGTACCATTAATAAAATCTGATGCCAATTCTTCTGTTGGCGGCTCCATGTTTAAGTCTATAAGGACTTCTTCCCCTGCAAAATTATTTAAACATTAAACACCAAAAATGGTTTTTTTATACTTTATCTTTGTCATGTAAAACCATTTCTCATCTTTAATAGACTTGTATTTACGAAAAGAGAGAGCACACTTGTGTTATAAAACACTTCATTCAACACAAGGGGGAACATACAAGGAAAAACTGAAAACATTAAACTACAATCCTAATCAGCCCGCCTAGGCTTCTTCATATTCAGCTCCCGCTTCAGACGATTGTTCTCTCGGGCCAGATCATTGCTCTCGGTGGTCGCTGCAACCCAGCTGTCACGGAGACTCGTAAAGGCCTCCTCCCACCGATCTAGCAGTCGGTCTCGGGTCCGGATCATCTCAACTAGCCGCTCATTTTGTTCCACAAGTTGTCGGCACATTGCTTCCATGGCTTTTCCGTGCTCGGCCTCATTCCTAATATGCTCACACAGGCCATGAATGGTTGCTTCCATGTCGTCAGCCATAACTTGCTATGTGAAATATGCAGAGAATGCTTCGTTATATGTTCCTAGTGTGTATGCGTGGTTAGTGTGGTGATATGAGTTTTTAAGGGAGGGGCTAACGGATTGATAAGAAGCAACAAATGAGGCAATAATTCATTCTATGGCAAAATTTTCAAAAAGTAAGATCTTGAAGATCGTAAACGGTGTGGAGTTTTGTGAAAAGTAATAGAGCAATAATGTAGGCAGTGGAAAAGATTTCTAACGGGTTAAAAGCTAAATCTCTCATTAAGCAATAATTCAATCAGTGGCAAAATTTTCAAAAAGTAAGATCTTGAAGATCGTAAACGGTGTGGAGTTTTGTGAAAAGTAATAGAGCAATAATGTAGGCAGTGGAAAAGATTTCTAACGGGTTAATGTCATATCTCTCATTAAGCAATAATTCAATCAGTGGCAAAATTTTCAAAAAGTAAGATCTTGAAGATCGTAAACGGTGTGGAGTTTTGTGAAAAATTCCGCATGAGCCAAAACGCCTGTCTCGTCTCATAAATGAAAGCAACGGCAACAAAACGCGTGAAGTATCAAAGCAATAAATGAAAGCAACGGCAACATCTTGAAAATCAAAAAAGGTAATCACGCTCCCCATAAGAGTATAAAAGAGAGAGCGGTGATGAGTAAATTATTAAAAGCATTAAGAGCAACAAACACTCAAGCAAACAAAACCACAAAACGCTGAAAACAAACCACAAGACCAATACGTCCAATCACTATGCCTGCTCCATCATCAGTCTTCTTCGTCGAAGGGGCCAATCTTGGCAGAAGGAATCGTCTAGCCTACAGCATGGTCAATGAGCGTGCTGAAGAGCTACCGAACGAGCTCGGCAGAATGCCACGCCTGGTCTTTGTCGACGAGCTCTACTCCTCAAGATTCTTCGTCACTCCCATGGAAGAGGTGTTCTTCCTAGAGGACCATGGGACACTGAGGACTTCATACTACGGCTCAGCAAACTCCGTGATGTTCTTCATCTCGGATAGGCTTCAAGAGTTCAACCTAGAGTCCACTTGCCAGACTGTGGAGCAAGGCGCTTACTACCAGCTCTCAATGACAGCCCAGAGCATACCCAGAATGACTCGGCTACCTCCAACCTGGCCAAAGGTACGGCTACTGGTGTGGAACTGCAGAGGAGTGGCAAGACGTGCACAAGAATTCTCACGCACCCTGAGGGACTTGAAGAACCAGTATAAACCGAACATGGTTCTTCTGACGGAGACGCAGTGGCAACCACGAGACGATCACGGTCTGATTCCACTCCGATTCCCTCAAGCTAACCGGTTCGAGATTCCTGGCCAGCGAGACAGAGGCGGCATGTGGTTCTCTTGGAGCGATAGGGTCACGGTCAACGTCAACAACGATCCAAACAGTTTCCGTGTCAACGTCGTTCCGAATCGTTAAATGTATGCGTCCTTTTCCGTTTGTGTATGAGCTTTATGGTTATCCTTTTAACTTTGTAATCACCATTCAATAACATGAGTTCTTTTCATCATTCAGTTTCATTTCCAATCTGAATTTATCTTTTTTTCTCAGATATCTAACTGGGCAATCACTTAAAAATACTAAATATCCATTCAATTAAAAAGACTCCACGGAACATAGAAGTTGTTGATTTCCAGAAGAACAACTTAATCCCACATCCATTACATTCCCACCCACCCCTAAATTACCGAAAGAATGATATCTTTTCTTACATACTTTGATTTGCTGCTCCAAACGAAATCCTTTCATTCTAAGATTCCTGGAGAAATAGATGAGTAAAAATCAGAATTTGAAATTATCATAAATGTACATAAATATAATTAACAAAATCTACCTTAACAGAACTAAATTTGGGGATGCAGATTTTTAGCATCACAGCAATTGATTCTTGAATTTCAGCTTCCCATACTTCTTCTGGTATCTTATTGAGATCAAATGGTGCAATATTTAAATCAAAATCTTCAATGTACATCAAATCTGGTTTTTCCATGGCATCTTCAACGTAATTGTCTGCAATATTATAAAAACATTCAATCAATTTTCCCGAAATCAATGGCAAGTTCGACAGTAATTTACTTTATTGAGTCATGCCTCTTTCTATTTTTATCACACTTATCACAGCAAGTTGGAAGACAAAAGCAAATGGCAGACAAGCCAAAAGCAAATCACGCCTATCTATCACCACGACGTTTTCTTTTTTTTCTTATCTTTTCCTTCTTCCTTCTCTTTACCCTCTCCCCACAATCTCCACACACACACACACCGTCTCTCCCTCTCCCTCTCCCTCTCCCTCTCTCTCTCCGACATCTTCACTTCCCTTCACCTTCACAGATTCTCAACTCACAAACTCTCCACTCCGACGACGAAGACGCCGCCGCCACCATCGACGCCGACAAACTCTCCACCACCACTGAAGAACCCAGGAGCCAAAACCATCGCAGACGACCTCGCCTCGTTCAAGTCCAAGTTCGGGAAGAGCTACGCTTCCGCGGAGGAGCACGAGGGAGAAGGCGACGGTGACGCTCTCAGAGGAAGTAGACGGTGACGCTGACGCTGGAGAAGGCGACGGTGACGCTGCTGTAGAGGGAGGCGACGGTGAAGACGACGGCGGCGGTTGAGAGGAGGGGGGCTAATCTGGCGAAAGAGAGAGGGGACATCACGGGGACGACGGCGGCGGTGGAGAGGAGGGGGCTAATCTGGCGAAAGAAAGAGGGGAGATCACGGGGACGACGGCGGCGGTGGAGAGGAGGAAGAAGGCAACTAGTCCACGCCGGCCATTCTATGTTTCATTATAGGCACCATCATTACCTGACAACTTCAGATCTGTCCTCTAAACCCTTTTAATTTAGCTCGTCTTTTAATCTTCTAGCTCTACCTAGGATCTGCTTATGTCCGGTGAGGTCACATGCACAAATTGAAGTATGAAAACTCTTACTTTAGATATGTATAGTAATGCTTTGCTGCTTTAATATTTGACATATAAATTGTCTTTCACTCTGTAATATTCACTAAATCATGAATATATATAGTTGCAGCATGCACATAGGAAAATTTCAATATTTTGCAGAGGCAGCAAACCACGAAACACTTAAACATGGTGTTTATCACTATGTCATGTTCTGATCAATAATGATTCACTGCTTGCGTTTTATAGATTTGAAGATATTGGTGCCACAGGCTTTCTGCTTCTCCTTCTATGGATGTTTCTTTTTTTTTTTATATAAAATTCTTCTGTTGTGGCTCACCTGCTCACGGAGCTAAGAGTTTCTTGATAGAAACCTGCAGGCATGTTAATTTAATTGCTGATGTCGATGGGAAAATCTGATTGTTTTTTATATATAACCTTATAATTCTTTCAAATTAATGTGTGTGTTTCCTTTTCCTTCCTAAAACAAAGTTTCAGGGTTCCATGGGTAGATCTACATCTATTAATATAGAAGTATACATATTTCCTTATCATAAGACATGTTTACTAAAATCTGGATCGGGGTATACCAATTCTCCACTGATAACCCATCCTAGTCTTCAAGCTTCTAGCGTTGAGAATTCTACCTCTTGTTTTCAATATAAAATCTACAAAAGCATAAAACATACCAGGAATATGGGTAGGAATTGTGCTTTCTGCTGTGATATTTTGATTTGTATCTAATTCCTCTTCTACTGGTTCCATGTTTAAATCAAACATTTTGTAACAAAAGTGTTTATAATCAAAGGAAAAATTTTATCTGCAGCTAATCTTTCCTCTAGCAGCTAATCTTTCTTTTAGCAGAGATATTTTATAAAGTGATAGTAAAACTATTACTTTAAAAATTAAAACAAAGGTTTGGCGGGCATTAACACAAAATTTGGCGGTATTAAAATTTTCTTGACAAAAGGTTAAAGTTGGTATCAATAAAATTTCAAAGACATTTCTTGGGGGGTGTGTACACCCTTAAAACGTCTTATAATTTTGAACGGAGGGAGTATATAGTAAAGTTAATGAAAAGAAAAGTTAGAATATACTATATCTTTCTAGACAATCATCATGTGCTTAAAGACCAGAAGGTCCAGAACAAGTATTGCAAAAATATCAGTATATCCTAAACGAGAAACCTCGAATGGTTCTTTCACTTATAGAAGAAGAAGATTGGTCACGTTTTCGCTTTCTTTCACATTCCCTCCATTAACCCAAAAAAAATTATTCCTCCAATTAATTATTTGTTCAGGAAATTTCCATCTCTTTGACGTTTTTGGCTGCATGTTAATTAACGGCCAAGGAAAAGAAAAAAACTTTCAATTGCGGCTTGCTACCAATATTAGCATATCCGTGTGGCTAGCTATTGCACTTCAGTGAAGGCGGCATACAAGTAGAAAAAAAAATAGAACAATTCAAAATTTTGACCATAGTCAACTTGTTAAAATCTAAACACTTTGTGGCTGTCGTCAAGACAGACACGGTAATCATTGTCCCCACGCATTGTCCTTCTTCACAAAAACTTGCCTGGCAACTTCACAATTGCTTACATTCCTTGTCAAATTATCCCCCCCTATCACAAGTTTCTTTCCTTCACTATCTATATATACATAGAAGCAGCATATACATCTCCATAAAGTTCCTAAGACAACATCGAATCAATCATATATCTCATCTAGCTAACATTAAATACTTTGCCAGAAAACAGACTACGTACGTGATTTTATTTTTTTTAATAAAGTTTAGGTTGAGGAGGATTTTGAAGGCAACATGGGCATGGAAAACTGGTCATTAATGAGCCGGCTTAGGAGGGCAGTGAAGAAGGTTAAGATACTACTAAATCTTGACCTCAGTCGATGGCGGGTAGCCTCCATGATGGGGGCAGCTTCTGTGAGGAGGCATCAACTTAGCTTCAATGATCGACCAGGTTTAAGGGCTGCGTATGATGATTCAGAATCTGAAGATTCATCATTATCAAGGTCTTATTCATCATCATCAGGGTTGCATAGAACCATTAGCTACCCATCAGAAGAAGAAGATATTGACAAGAAGGCTGAAATGTTCATCCAAAACTTCCACCGCCAACTTCAGATTGAAAGGCAGATTTCTTTGGAGCTCAAGTACTTGAGGGGGAACAGCTTTACCTCTGTCTCGCCATGATCATAAAATGGTTTAATTTTCTTCAGTTGGGTGGTGATGGAGAGCCTGTTTTATGAGAGGCCTTTTTCCTGTCGCCTACTTGTGTGAATATGTATTGTTTTTCAAAGAAGCACTCTCTGGGTTGGTCATTGAGAAGCAAAAGAAGAATGTTGCAACTTGATGCATGAGAGGCTAGACGGGGCCAGGGGTCTTTTTTTCCAAGTACTCCAGTTCTCCTTCAATGAAGCCAAGCGTAAAATTCATTGGTTACAAATCTTATGCCTACGGATGGCACAGTTTGTGGGATTGTTTGAATCATATGTGCAGCAGATATTCTTTCATTCGTTTTCTATAGCTCTCTTATTCTTTAATATGTATGTATGTATTCTATGGATAGGAAAACCATAGCAATACATTAGTTCATTTGGCTTGTTTCTTTTATTCTTGTTTGAATTGGGATTGTTTGTAATTATCAATAAACGGATTGTTGTTTGCTTCACTTTACTATATTACGATCTCTTCCATTCCAGCTGCTTATATTGCTTGTGATTATGGGAATTGAAATAGCTTCCTGGTGCAATTTTTCACAAAATAATGGTAACCAAACTTGAACATATGAATATAATCCAAAGCCCCTTTGTACATTAGAATCTCAAGTAATTCAAACGAAAACTACGTACTTGGTTGGACCCCTTACAAAACTGAATAGAAAGCGACTCATCTGTGTATATCAGTTATGACAGGTCTACTAAATCTTTGTCCTATATCAATTATTAGGCACTGAAAGGGATTGCACTGCCACCACCCCACCTATCTGTCTGGGTATGTTTGGAAACTGTATCCTAGTATTAAGGCACAAGCACATTAATGAATGTCATCCCCTGACCAGATTTTCAAGCTACGTTCATTGTAGTACACGAGCTATATGTAAATGCACAAGAATCAGACAAAAAATGTATATGCACAAGACCCAACTTACCAGAATTAAATCCTGCAATCACACTTGGCACTCCATATTCTCTCTTGAGCTTGATATTTCAGCAATTTTCAACCAGACACACAAAAAGAATTGGACTAACTGAAAAACTAACTCTATTCTAAGCAGGAATCATCAAAACAGCGAACCATTTTCTGGTTGCAGACTGGAAAAAGTTAAATATCAAATGAATTTGTACAGAAAAGTAAAGATAATTTTGGAACACAATCAGCACCTTTATCACTTTTTTGGTGGACCCGCTGCATCCTATTTCAATTTACTAATCACTTGAAAAATCAGTTTTACAATTTTCTACACGAAAATACTATGAATTGAGCATTTGGGGACTGCAACATACCAAATAATTTACTTTAATACGGATATGGTTTTGTACTTCTTCTCTTTGATATGGACCACATAATTTAATTCACTGTATTTGCAAATAAAGCAACTGTAAAGTATTTGATACATATATAACAGAGTACTATAATGGAAGAACAATTATACTTTCTGATGCACTGGCACATATGGTATAGCATATTGTTAGAAATGAACGTTAATCTGCCACAGGATTCGCCAAGTTCCATGATGTTCTCCTTTGCCCCTAACTTACTATTCCTCCCTAATATTTTGATGGTGCTCCAATTATTTTGGTGTCAGAACATACATCTTACAAGCATGGGAGTCCAAATCTGCAGATATTTGAGCTTTAACTGATGACTGAGTTGAGTGCTGCAGATTAGAACAGTTCATAGTAAGAATTAGGAAAGATTACAAAACAAATTTGCTTGCGGGTCATAAACACAAGCAATGTAACAAGAAAAAAATGGTTCATATATCTCACCGCCCATAAATCCCGAGCTTTGACAGTAGTTGATGATTTCAGACCAATATCAGACCAGTAAGCAGTTACTGTAGATTTGGAGGAACTTCTGTTCCACAGCACCACTGCTACCCTGCCTTTGCTGAGGGGTCCAGCCCAAACCTACAGTTTCCAAGTCAAGAGATTGTTTTAATTCTATGGCATAGAGTCGTAGACTGTAACTTTAAGCATCATTAAATTGCATATTGATGCAAATAAGCAGATGGGATTGGAGAAGCAGAACTGACCTCCAGATCTCCATCTTTCTTGACCTTCTTTCCTTGAATTCCAAGTTTATCTGTTCACCAATACCATTTTCATGAAAATTAAAAACTAAACATTTCTAATTCCATTAAAAAAGATGATCAGGAAGTTAAACAGTCCCACACCTTGATTAACTGCAATCACTTCCTTGTTACTTAGTATGTCGTATGTCTCATTGTTCATTGTCCTCAAATCACACCCAATTAAAAGCGGAGCCTGTAAGTAAACACCAGAAAATCTTAGTTCCCAAACTAGTTGACATCAATGTAACGTATCACCAGCTAAAAAAAAATTGATTCCCAATAATTTTTTTTCTTTATTTGATTTTGTTTTATGGGAAACTGAAACCCTCAGTCCTGTTTCTTAAGGCGGCTACCTTGGCTAGTGCCCAAATACTGAAATGCGAGCGGTACTCCTCGGTTGTCATGCCTCCATTTCCAACTTCAAGCATGTCAGGATCTGTTATCAAGTCATATTGACAGAAAATAAGTAGTTTAACGATGATAATTTGATGATTTTTTAACAAATTTAAATATAAAACTGCTGATGTAATATTTTTTTGTGTACACCAAAATCCTAAAAACTACCGAATTCTTCTAACCATCATTGGGATCGAACCCACTGGTGCCATGAGTTATTAGGTTAGATAGATGCAAGGTTAATTAAATTGCTTTACCATTCCAGCTTCCGGGTCCAGCATATGATGCCCATTGATCATTTTGATCCGCAAGAGATGTCATGCTGGTTCAAAGGAAGAAAAATTATTAGTTTTTCAAAGATAAACAACAAAATGACCATGTATAGATGCCACCACCATTCAAGAAGTTTCAAAGCAAAATATGAATACTGTATATCCTTGGTATGCTCATTACTACCTGCCCCAATTATCAGAAATGTCTCCGGTTGTTCTCCAACTATTTCCGATACTCGGGGCCCATTTTGCAGGGTCTTCTTGTCCCCTAAAATTTCACAGAATTATGAACCATCAAAGATTTGCAAGTTTGATGTTAATCCGAATTTCTTCTTTTCCTCAAAACTATCGCATACTAGTAACCATATGCATATTGTCGATGTTTTTCTTACTTATATTGAAAAAAAAATGGTAGATGTTTTTTTACCATTCGCATAGAGAGAAAAAGATGGGCCTCCCGGAGTTCAATAAAGCTTTACTCATCACCGGATACCTGAGCAACAAAAACGTGAAGGGAATAAACTGCATATGGAGTTTTCAGATATAAATTGATGTTACATTCAAATAAAAAGAATTAATTTGCACATTGCCACAAGCATACCTCTCCTTTGGGCTTGTACCATCATTGTTGCAATTATCATACTTCAAGTAATCAATTCCCTGAGTTCCACCCCATGAAATGCTAATTAGTAAGCCATCGAGGGGGCAAGAAATGTTGAGAAATATTTTGAGTAATAGTTAAACATGTATACCCAAGAGGCAAAAGTTTTTGCATCTTGCTCCTCGTGGCCTAATGATCCAGGCATTTGTTTGCTACATGTTTGGGATCTTGAACAAAATAATCAGAAGTTAGTGTGAAATAAACTAAGCCTCGCAATGAAACCATGTACTAACACTTGTTTTAAATTGTTATCTAATTTGTAGATTGAGGCATACTTTAAGGAACTTTAAGTGCCATTTTCCTGTATCTATCATCTATTGATATATATTTCTGTGAAACTCAGTTGGGTAGGCAAAGCTAAATTTATAAGGATAATTGTGACCCTTACCCAGCATCAGAATAAATACCAAGTTTTAATCCTTTGCTGTGGACATAATCTGCCAAGGCCTTTATTCCAGAGGGAAAGGTTGAAGTTTTGGGAACCAAGTTTCCCTGCCAGAATGCCAACATTGAATGCCTCATAGGTTTACAAATTTGTACAGGATAAAAAAGTGACAGTATTAATTGATTCTTATTTCTTAGGACAAAAAATGTGATCAAGGTATGCACAAAAATGTTATATAATTATAGGGAAAAAAATCTTGATAAGTAAAATTAGACATCTAATCCAACTATTTTCTTTATCTGGAATGATAAATTAGTCAAGTTTTGGACAAGTTTATAAAGTCGTGTGAACTTAAAAGTTTTTCATTCTCGGATCATAGGGAAGAACAAAAAGGGAAATATACTTCATATTACAAATAAAGAAAGGATAGACAGTCGTCCAACCATCATACAAAGCTTGAATGAAGCAGTTGTTAGTTTTCCAGATTTGGGAAAAGCATTAATGATTACTTGCTGGACCTCACTGCTGGTGCTGGGACATTTGAATCAACACTATATGGTTGGTTTGAAATCACGGTGTTCTTTTCATAAAGGGAAAAGAATATATAATTTTATCACTCTACAAAAGGCTCGATGCATAAAAGTTAATAAAAAAAAATGTAAAAAACTAAAAAAAGAAGCCAACTTATATGGAGCAATTGTAATAATTAAATCAATTATGATGACTAGAAATTGAACGTAAAGTACCTGGGAGTCTCTGTTAAGTTCCGCCCAGCAATCATCTATAAAAGCAGACGAAAAAGATAAAAGGATTCGCTAGAAAACAATCACTAAAAACAATGCGTGGAATTATAACTAGAAAGGATCACTTGAAAAGCTCACTACCTAAATTTATATATTGATAACCCACTGCAGCAAGTCCTGACGATACCATTGCATCAGCTGCCATGAAGGAACAGATTTTACGTTTTAAGGATAATCACCATATTTCTCAGAGTCAAAGTGAAGAGGAACAGATACTAACGCAATCAAGATGGACTTACCCGTTTGCCTAATCAATTTCTCTTCAATATTACACTGGAAGTGGTTCCAACTATTCCATCTGATCATAGATAACGTCACATAATTAAACAGACATTAATTAAACACATACTGGTAAATGGTAATCATCAGGAAAAAGAGTGAGACCTTGGAAAAACCAAAAGAAGCACCAACAAACTTTAAAAATAGGCCCTTTTTTTCTCAGTAGTTAAGTTGTTTTTTTCTTTCACATGGTGTAAGAATGGAAGCTTTCAATCTCAAAAAGAAATGAAATGTATATGCACATGTATACATCTTTTTTCACATTTCCACGTATTAGAGAGTTATTAGTTATTACATTTTCTCTGAAATCATACTATCCTTTTATGATCTGTTGACTATAATCAAATGCAATAACCAAAGACAGAGAAGAAGAGGTTTCAGTACCCCATAGGTGGTGTGCGGCCAAGACCATTGTCCAAAAGAGCCCTTCGAATTATCTGCTCCCTTAAAATGAAACCCATCTTCTGATTCTGTCGATAAGCATCAACACCTCCATCTGGGTTTAGTACCAAGAAGAAGAAGCTGCACAGGCCAAGTCCAAGCACTAAAGCTGAATACATACTCAATATGTATGCAAAGATTGTTTGCCTGGGAATATATATCTGTTTCCGTTGTTCTTATGGGTATAGTACTGAGTACTACTATATATATGGAGTTGCTAGGCAATAACTAATAGAGCTAAGCTTAAAGGGTGACGGAGAAAGCAGGCTTGGAATTAATTGGTGGCGTGTTAAATAAAATTTTTGAACATGTAGTGGATCATCATACTCTGACAAGCTTGAGCGTAAATATAAAGGAAAAGATCGCATAATGAATTAAATGATGTTGTTCTACAGCTAAGCAAGAAGTAAGTGCAACAGGCCATGTTAAAGACAAAATTTTACTACTAGCTTACCAAATTTGACTATTGTAGTGCGAAATTAATGTTTACAACTTACAAGTTCCTTCAAGAGAGAAGGTGGTGGCTTAAAAAGGATTAAAGAAACATATCTTCCTATATCTCTCTATAGCTCTCACAGGCACAAACAAAAAACTATTAATGAATTAATAATTAGAATTTCTATCCCTAAAATCGACGGGCAGCATTCATATGGGTATGTTATGTACTATATTTTATCAATGTTCATATGGGTATATATAAGTATTCATTAATTGTCATAACATGAAGTGATTGGTGGAGAAAAGGATAAAGGAACTATGTAAGCTGTTTTTTTTATATCAGGATATAAAGCAATTATGTAAGCTGCGGAGGAGATCTGCACAAAAGATTCACAAATGATGCTGCAAATCACATATACTCCAAGACTTGATACAAAAGATTAGCAAAGAATATAATTTTTCTTCAGGAAAAAAGGTTAATAATAAAATAAAGGCCTCCTGATCCAATGCATGCCCATTGATCTGGCTATGGCAGATGTTGTTGTTTCATAATATTCTTTATCTGATATTTCCAAGACGTTACGGCAATTTAAGAGAGACCCGTGATTTGTAGCTTTGGAATTTTTGGACATCACTTGTTTGTCATTGTTTATACTGCCAAGTTTTTATTTTTGCTCTATGCAACTAACTCCAAACCCAATAAATCATGTACTTTTCTTGCTTTGTTGTAAATTGTGTGTGTTAATGATGATGATTGAAGAAGAAGGATAAGGAGGAGCAAGAGATGGAAATAGGAAGAGGCAGAACGGTGTTTTTCATCCATCATAAGTTTCATTATTTTGGTGTATTTATACACATAAGCGGGGGAAGGTGACAAAGCCACGTTAGGTATGCTAAATGACATTCACTTTAATATTTATAACACTCCCCCTTGAATGTCATTTTGTATTGGGTAGAATACACTTAGGAAGAACTGCCTCATTAAAAACCTTACCAAGAAAAATCCTGTGGGACAAAAACTTGGTGAAGGAAAAAAGAATGCAGTGCGTATTCTACTCCCCCTCATTTTGGCATTTCTTGGTTTCTTGATGTCGTGGCATGACAATTATCTTCTCGTCAACTTCTGGAGATATGTGCCTTGTCTGATCACTTTTTGATACATCATTACTCTTAACTGGACAATGTGGGAGCTTTATCTTCATAATTTTGTTGTTGGAGCATCTGTCTTGCCCTTTTGCCTTTTGTAGTCCCAATGATGCAACAATTTCATGTGTAAAGTTATGGTTGATGTCCGTCTTTGATTTATGTGGACTGAATAAGCGATCTACATCTGCAAAAACAACTCTCCTTTCTTCGGGCTTACAGGATTATCATAACGCTACATCTTTTATACCCCGAAGATAAGAGAAAAACACATATCTTGCCAATAGGCTTAAATCAAAAAAACTTCAGGCTTTATAACAAGGTATTCCAGGACCAATTTAATAGCACGGTATTTGGAAGCCTCTTCTGGAGTGCTAATCATAAATAGATTTATTCACACTCAAAAAGACTGTAAATATCAATTCAGTTCTATTTATGTAATTTCCCGGGAGTTAGTTGCTTCAGGCAACTTGGATCCTTCAGGGATCTTCATGACTTATGGATCCATATTAATAAATAGGCTGTAATAGCATTGACTAGATGCATTTCAAATTCATTTTATATGATGCCAGACTTATTAACATAATTGCATCCACCACAGGGGAGTAAAACTCCTCATAATTAATACCTGGTCATTTGGGTAAAACTTTGTGCCATAAACCGTGCTTTATATCTCATATTCTTTTCCCACACAAATTCCCATTTTATGATCAGTTGAATTTTACACCTTCTGGTGTATGGACTACAGGTCCGGAAATTTCTCGCTTCGAGCGAGTCCAACACAGCCTTTAATCATGTTTCTCTATTTTGGCCAATCATACTGCGCCTACATTCATCAAATGTAGGTTCATGATCCTCATTTTATTTAGCGCTATATTATAAACAAGTATTCCGTCGACAGTTATTTCTCGTCGGTTCCATCTTATTACTGACACTGTAATTGAGATCTCATCATGCTCATTTATTTCAGGTACCTGAGTTACTTCTGGAAATTTATCAATTGTGTCAGAGAATCAACCTCTTCTGGAGGACTTTTAATTCTAACCTCTACTGGAGGTCTTATTTTCTTACTGGGACCATCTTATCACTTTTGCTCCTTTTTCTTTATCGAGAATTTCTTTTTTTTTTGGAACCGGGTATAATCCATATGGATTCATTTGCATACTTATATTGTTCTTCAGGAACATCAAAATAGGAGCATTTGCAGCTGGTATATAGTCACATATTTCAAATAAATATGTCTGGCAAATGACTTACTAATCTTTTGCAAATGAATCATTTCTTAGAACTTCAGGTTCTTACTAATATTCGAGGATCAAAAATTAAATATTGATAAGTCATTTCAATAATTTCTTAATCCAGCTGCTTATTTCCTCCCCCTTATGTTGGGTAATACTCTAACATCAAATTAACATACCCAACATACACAACATATATTCCCAATTTTCTTTAAGGACCAACAAAACAATGTTGTGGTGGAGAATTTTTATACTATATAAACGATCGTTCGAAGATGGGAGAGACTAAGTATGTGACCATTAATCGATTAAAGGGGAGATCCTATCATGTTGGCTTGATGCATTCAAGTGTTGCTGCATATAAAATACCATTTTATCAAACAGTAACATTTCATCAATGGTCCTGCAATCAATTGTCAATATGGCTCAGATCTCTTTGGGTTTATTTCCAATGATATACATTCTCCATTGATGAAATATACCAGCATTATCTAGACGTATAGTCTAGTAATATAAGTAGGGATATGTACCCGCAAGTGGCTTAATCATCAAAATAAGTGCGCACAATGCCAACTTGCGTCACATAATAGACCATCTAGTCGATGCATCGTAAAAATTACCTAGATGGTTAACACTGCGGATTTATCAGTCCGCGTTTATGTCCCTGAACTATTCTCAAACTTGCTGGTGATACTAGGCCATTCTCATCTTAGGAAGGCCGTAAAATAACTTTCGCAGCAAACAAACTCATAGAAATTCATTGATTGTAAAACTTCTGGTTTTTCAATGAATGATCCAATAAATTTCGTGCATCATTATTGACCCGGGATGGCCCATCCAGTCATGCCAAACAATAAATCTATGAACCAACTTCAAGTTGGTGCCAGCTTCAGGCTGCGCAAGCTGTGTATCTAAACACTTAAAATTGCTAGCTCCAGGCTAGTGCATTCCAGCTTCTGGCTGGATATGTTAAGTTTCAATTACTCAACTGCTAGCTTCAGGCTGCAATACATGTGTCAATATTAGGCTTATTCCTGCCACTCATGTCGGAAAGAATCGGAATTATTGGACAATAATTAATGTAGTGACAGACATTTCCAAAAACAAATCCTCGAGGATTGTAAAGCTTTGGAATTTTCTGAATAATAATATAATCCACCGAAAATCTTCTGGATCGTTTCGGGGACACCTGGCTATCTATGCTCAGGCTATAAAATGGGGGAAGGATTACATGGGAAGATACAGGAAAAACTCAGAGATATAGAAAAATTCATCAGAGCAAAGAAACAGAAAACTCAACCAAGACCAAAAAATGCCTTCCCCAGCTACAGTTTTCTTTGTTGAGGGTGCCTCACTAGGCAGGAGAAATAGATTGGCCTATAGCATGGTAAATGAACAACAAGAGGAACTGCCTAATGAGCTAGCAAGAATCCCACGTTTAGTTTTTGTAGATGAGCTATACTCGTCTAGGTTCTTTATGACTCCAATGGAAGAAACTTTCTTCCTGGAGGACCAAGGCAATCTCAGGACAAATTTTTATGGCTCAGCTAACTCTATAATATTTTTCATATCTTCTAGGATGCAGGAATTTCAGCTAGAGCCTTCATATCAAATTTTAAATCAAAGCAGTTATTATCAGGTTTCCATGATGGCTCGGAGTGTCCCAAGTGTGACTGGGTTACCACCTACATGGCCTAAGGTACGACTTTTATTGTGGAATTGCAGGGGTATAGCAAGAAGGTCTCAAGACTTTGTGCGTACCTTAAGGGATCTGAAGAATCAATACAAGCCTAACATGGTACTGATTACTGAGACTATGTGGCAAGCAGGAGAGAATCATGGTGTGATTCCACTTCGTTTTCCTCCAACGAATCGGTTTGAGATACCTGGAGAAAACAACAGGGGTGGTATGTGGTTCTCTTGGAACGACAGTGTTAGGGTCAACATTAATGGTGAGGCTCAGAGTTTCAGGGTTAATGTTGAACCCAACAGATAGATTACTGTTTAAACATATGTATGAGAACCATTCTTCTTTGAATGTTCTCCATTTATGTATCCGTTTATGTAATAATAATATGCATGTTTGCTTTGAACCTTTTCCATTTATGATCTCATTTACGCCCACAGGCACAAATAATGATACTATTTTATTCGTTTCAGGGAATAGATCAGAGTCAATTCATCGAGATCCATAATAATTTATTTTATTACTAGGGGTGTCGGTACTCTTCAAGAGTATATGCTCTTCCAGAGCGTAAATATACGATCTTCTAGATCATATTTAAAAACATGCGTTCTTCCGGAACATATGCGTGCGTTCTTCCGGAACATATGCGGATTTATGCTCTTCTGGAGCGTGTTAATCTTTTCCTCATTTCGAGATATCATAATATGTTAGATTGACATCCACACATATAATTCTCCCCCTGTGGATGTCAATTTTGCATTGCCTGCGAGACTAATGCTTGAGGCATTATGCTAGAAATAATTATAAAGTACTGAAAAAATAAATAAATAAAATAAATTGCCATGCATAATAATTTAAACTGAACATAAAATATATAAAATGAATTGCTCCTTCAGGGTAAGCAAATATAATATCCAGCTTCTGGTGGTCATATAATTTCCTTCTTCTGGTGGTAATAGTTTGTATTTTTTCGATTTTCCTTTGAAGGATCTTCAGGATCTTTTGAACGGTAAGACATCGAGTCTTCGTTGTATTTTTCGTTATTGAGTCTGCTGGACTCTGATATTTAGTCTTCCAGACTATTATTACGTAAATTCCTGTCGGCATTTAATACCCATAATGAATTTCTTCTGGAAATTAGAAGGGTCTCGAATAACATAATTTAAATAAATAATTAAAGACGAAAAATGAAAGAAATAAACATAGGCCTTTCGTTAATTAGCCCAAAAAAAATAAATGACTAAAATGAAATGCAATGGGCCTTTTATAGATTAGCCCAATAATAATTAAATTATCACAAAGCAAATGCGATGGGCCTTATACGAGCCCAATAAAATCGTAAAGAAATTAAAACGAGAAATTAAGTACAATGGGCCTTATATGAGCCCAATTGAAATGTAAAGAACAGAATATTTAAAATATAATGGGCCTAATATGAGCCCAAACTTAATATAAATGAAAGTAAATAAAATAAATACAATGGCCTTCCGGGCTCCAAAGGTATCTAATTCCGGCCAAACACTTCTGGACTTGCTGGGAAAATCCCGAAACGTCGGATTCCGGTCAAAACACTTCGGGATTCGCCGGAGGAACACTGTTTGATGGGCCTTGTATAAGCCCAAAACAAAACATAAAATTAGAAACGAGAAACATAAATACAGTGGGCCTTTTAATAGCCCAATCGGAAATTAAATAAAAACATAAAATATGCTTACTCGATAAATCTTTCAGCAATAATATATGTAATATAGCATACTAATACCCGGTTACTATTCCGGTATGTATATCCTTTTAATTTCATTTTCCCAAAAATTTTTTTTCAATATATATTTTTTCAGATTTTTTCCTCTCTTTTCCTCTCCTTTTTTTTTTTGGAATTATTTTTTTTTCAAATTTCGGGCTGGGCCTTGAATAAAATAGCCCAGGCCCGTAGTATTAATCAGCCCAATACTTTGAATATGGCAGCCCAGGCCTTTGCACTATTCCAGGCCCAGGCCCAAAATTTTGAATATGGCAGCCCAGGCCTTTGCACTATTCCAGGCCTAGGCCCAAAATTTTGAAGCCCAAAGACCAACACCACCCGTCCAAGGAACGGGTTAACCCGGTATATCCGGGTCGTCATCCTCCCGAGTCCACTTCGGGCGTGCAGGTGGCGGCGCGGCAAGGAGGACGACAGGGCGGGGCGGCGACGAGCAAGAGCTACGAGTGATGATGCGGCGCCGCGGTGGAGGCTCACAGATGGCTGCAGCGCCGCCGGCAGGGGGCGGAAGTTGACTCGGGCAAGGTGGATCCGACGTGCTGGCTGTCGGACTTCTCCTCCTCACGGCGCGTCGGCGACAGAAAACAACCGGAGAAGACGGCATCGAGGTCGCGACGGTATGGGCGACCTGACGGTGGTGGTGGTGTTTGAAGAAGCGGCCCGGAGCTCTAAACGATGAACAGTGACGGCATGGTGGCTTACTGTTCATCTCCTTCGTTTTTCCGTTTTTCTGCGTTTTTTTTTCTGCTATTTTTCTTCTTCCTCAGTCTTCATGATGCTCGGGTAGAGGCGTTATCGTGCTGATAACGTGTTGTAAATTTTGTGTGTTAATGATGATGATTGAAAATGAAGGATAAGGAGGAGCAAGAGATGGAAATAGGAAGAGGCAGAACGGTGTTTTTCATCCATCATAAGTTTCATTATTTTGGTGTATTTATACACATAAGCGGGGGAAGGTGACAAAGCCACGTTAGGTATGCTAAATGACATTCACTTTAATATTTATAACATGCTTTTTTATCCTAATCGACTTTTTTCAATTAGTTCGATTTCGTGGTAGACTTGGAAGGAGTTCCACAATCCAAGCAACTGTCCCAAAGTAATTGCCTGTTTGAGGTTGGGCCACCATTTTGTTTTTGAGAATGGTGGTACCATTAATTTTATAGTGTTAAAGTGGAATCATGGGCCCAGGCACTGTGATTCCCACAATTCCACCGAGGATAGTACTGGATGGGCCAACGTACCTGTCATTGGTCTGAATGGGCCGTCACATACTTACAATGTTGGTCATTATTACATTTAAAACAAGGCCCCGCAAGAATATGGTTTCGACTAATGAGTTTCAATGGGCCAAGATCCACCTGTTGCTCAAGAAGTGGGGTAAGAAATCTTATGTAATTTTCCAAATTCGGGAGTATTCGATGATGCTTTATTTGCACTAATTTTCATTGGAAAACTACTCTGTGATCAAGTTCAAGAAAAAAAGAAAACTACTTTGCGATAACAATGTGAGAAACATTAGATTCAACACATATTCACGCAGAAAATATAACAAGATACTTTTTTGGCACAAGCCTGCCTAGTTGTGTGATCCACTTCACCATGAACGAGTACCTTTTTATTTGTGAATCTTCTCATCATGTATTTGAGGAGAAGAACTCTGGTATTTTAACTTCACCTTTTTATATCTTCTTTTTCCAATGAGAATAACTTGTAATTCTTTTTTGAACGATAATAACTTGTAATTACCATCCTTACATTCTTTGAAAAATTAATGTCATCTCTCTTGATGAACGCCGCCGTTGCAATGCTACTGACCATCGAATATTCAGAAATATAAACTAATTGCAAGTAATTAATTTGGGATCACTGTTTCTTTTTTTTTTCTTTCTGGGTCAATGAAAAATTGCTTTGTATTCAAGTGTGGTGAGCGATACGCAAGGCGGAGAGGTCTTTCAAGCCGACCTTGTTCATTCATGCAAAAGTACCTAATAACGAAAAGTTGACCAAATCACTTTTAAGAACATGCAAGAGGGATAAACGAATTAAGTCAGTCAAACCAAACCTTGTGTAGGCACCATTCCACTATCCCCCTAGTACCCTTCAATTTCACATTTTGGTTTTGCTTTCTTTGAACTTTTGTGACGTGAAATTGAAGCCCTGATCCACGGAAAAGGTGAAGTAAGTGTGCTACAAGGACTAAAACCTCCCTGCATACGAATTAATTAATATTGTCTATGTATGAAAGATGCACACCTTCCGTAGAGGAAGGAAAGTCAAAATGGTGATCTAAGTGACAAGAAATTGGTAGCTCATGCTTTGTACCAAAGAAAGTTTGAGAATTTTATTAAAATGGCTTCACCTTCGGTATCTCTTCAAAGTAAACATGATAAACCAATACCAAACCTCTCCAACAGCAATGAAGAGCAAGAGAGCAGATATCCATAGGCACAGATTCATACTCACTTCAATATTCTTCATCTTGTTCCTCTGTGCCTTGGCTTCAATAAATGAAATCCGATTTGATAGTTTCTTGAAATTTGGCAAATGTGCTATTGCCAACATCCCATTTCATGAATCTTCTTCTAACTCATCTTCCACCACCACCAATCTTCTCCCCACAAATTCTTCCTCCAATGAAGACGATATCCGGATCCTCATCGGCATCCTCACCTTGCCGGACCAATACCACCGCCGCCACTTCTTGCGCATGATATACGGCACACAATCCCCCCTCGGGGCACAAATAGATGTCAAGTTTGTGTTCTGCAACCTAACAAAGGAAGACCAAAAGGTACTAGTGGCACTTGAGATAATGCGGTACGATGACATTATTATCATGAATTGCAAGGAGAACATGAACAAGGGTAAGACCTACACTTACTTCTCAAGCTTACCAGAAATGTTCAACGACACAGATAGGCCTTACCCTCCATACCACTACGTCTTTAAAGCTGATGACGATACTTATTTCCGGCTAGATAATCTAGTGGAGTCATTAAGGCCGTTGCCTAGGGAAGATTTGTACTATGGTTATGTGATTCCATGTCGTAGTATGGACCCTTTTGTGCATTACATGTCTGGTATGGGTTACATGATTTCATGGGATATAGTGGAGTGGATTAGAGATTCAGAGATTCCAAAGAACCATATGGAAGGCCCAGAGGACAAGATTTTTGGTGAATGGATGCGAGAAGGACACCGTGCCAGGAATAGGTTCAATGCTAAGTGGTCTATGTACAATCATCCTGAGCCACCCACGACATGTACGCATGAGCTTTGGCCCAACACAACTGCAGTTCATTTGCTGAAGAATCAAGAGAAGTGGATTCAGACATTGAACTACTTTAATGTTACCCGTAATCTCAAGCCATCCAAGTTGTATCACATACCTTAGGTAATAATAATACCAGGGCATGATTTTGTCCAGTTATTCTTTTTTGATCCTCTGTCCAGTTATTCTTATATTCATTCAAAGTTTCCAATTTTATAAAAAATAGTATAGAGCTCTAGCAATTTTTTTGGTTCCCTTTATCATTTATCTTCTAGTAGCCTAGGACATCACCTGAAATACACAGGCCTAGAATTTAGGTTTGGTTAGATCACAATCCCTCGATTAATAATTAATTTTATTTGAAGAATTCAAGATATTTTGTAGTTCGACGAGATATTTGCTGTACTATAATTTAAAATTTTAGGATTGCACCTGGATGCTTTTACCATTGAAGAAAAAGGATAGTAATTGAAAATAACATGCACATTATTAGCTACATAATCAACTAATTTATCGTGTAGTACAAAAAGGTAGCCGATTCTAGATATTTTTACTGCCAAAAGTCAAGAAATCATTTTCTGCAACGGGCATTTCTTTGAAAGCAAGACAAAAAAAAAAAAGAAAAAAAGAAGAAAAAAAAGAAAAAAAAGGAAAAAAAAAGGAAACCATTTTTGCAAACAAAGCCTCCTTTAAACACAGGCCACATCCTTACCTGGCTGTCACCAAACCTCCTCTCACAGTCAAATCAAAGCCCTCCACTGAAAACAGTTCCACCAATCGTGATCCACGACACCCCTCATCAATTCGTAACCCTAATTCCATCCTACCTCGCGCTTCCCCTCTCTTTTCCATTTCACAACCACACTACTACTCTTCCCCGTCCAAAAAAGCCACAAAATATCACACACACACACTCACCCTCGCCTGTATCCGCCGGGGCCGCCGCCACCCGAGCTCGTCGGCGATCTTTGGCGTTCCTCCTCCTCCTCCCTCACTTCGCTCGTCTTTCCTCCCCCCTCCTTGTAAGTACTTTTCTCCTCTCCCTTTTAACTTTTTTTTTTTTTAAATTTCGAATTTTATTAGTTTCCTGCATTTCGTTTCAATAAGAGCCCCTAACTTTCTCCTGTATCGTCCCCAGAGTGTTGCCAGGTCGTGTTTGGAGCTATGGCCAGCAGCAGCCCGGCACCGTTTTCCGATATCGGAAAGCGAGCTAAAGGTTTTTTTTTTTTTCGTTTTCTCTTTCTGTGAGATTTACTGTTTGATTTGTGTGTGGATTCTAGATTTAGGTTTGTAATTGTTTTATTGGTTGATAGAGTCGGGAGACTGTGACTTTCTTTTCTTTATGGCTGGAATTTGTAGGACTTGGTGTTTTTTTTTTTCTTTTTGGTCTATTTTTCTGGGGCATAGTCTAGTCTCGTGTGCATATGTAATATGATTGGGAGCTGGCATTTCGGTTTTGTGAGATTTTCATCGTTTCTGGGTTGCTTGTTTGATGCTGCAGCTATGAGTGGTTTTATTTTTCCGAGTTCTTCTATGTTCCAGTTTAACTTACAAGTGTTGTTTGTCACAATCTTATGCAGACCTCTTGTTCAAAGACTATAACTTTGATCATAAGTATACACTGTCCGTGCTGAGCCCAACGGGAATGGTAATTTCTGATTTAGCTTTTACGTAGTGATAATTGGTTGTTCAGTACTATTTTATCGGACGGAACAAATGATTTTGGAAAAATTATGGTATGGTTATGGTGGTGCGTCATGATTCGTTCAATCAATCGATGTGGTCACTCGAGCTTTGTATCTTGTCCAGGACGACATATTAGTTGTTATGGTCACTTAAGATTTGCATATATTAACGGATTTAGCAACATGGTGGTGTAGGTGCTGAAAGGCATGATAAGTTGTTTGATTAGTATAGGGAAGGGAGGGGAGTGAAACTAGGAAAGGAGTGTGGAGGGGAGAAAGAAATGTTTTGCTTCCTTTGCTTAAATAATAAGGATGCAGGTTGACTGAAATCGATTCATTTTATTATTATTATTGAAATGAGAGAAAGTAATTTTAATCTTCAATTCTAGTGACATATAGGAGGTTTGCATGCATATTATGCGAAGATCGCCTTCAGTGTCAGGACATTTGCATTCAGATTCATGGAATAATATTCTTGTAACTTTTGAGTCCCTAGAAAAAAAACTCCCACGTATGGATTGGAAATTCACTTATAGCCTTAACTACATCCTCCTTTCCTAAAATTAACTTTCATCTGGGGAACCAGTTTTTGCGACTATCTAATTACACGGTTTCTTGTCTTGCAGGCACTTACAGCCACAGGTGTGAATAAGGACCAAGTTTTTGTTGGCGATATAAATACTGTGTACAAGAGTGGAAGGACTACAGTGGATGTAAAAGTTGACACCTATTCCAACGTAAGGAAAAAAAAAAAAATCTTGCTTGCAACCAAACTAATGGTTCTGCTTTTATTTGTTGGACGAGCACTACATGTTTCATCATTTTCATTGGCACATACTTACAATATCTCTTATGCTAACTTGTTTTTATAATCATGTATCTTAGGTGTCCACCAAAGTGACTATTAATGACATTATTTCCAGCACAAAGACAACATTCAGCTTCAATATACCAGATCACAAATCTGGCAAGGTCAGTACTTTTCTAGCTGTAGCAAAAACATATATTGGGACTGAACATTTCCACATACTTTTCTAGTTTCATATATGTTGTTGTGGCAGTTGATATACTTAGCAAGGCTCATAAACTGGATTGATTTGCTATTAAGACAATCAGTTTTCTAGATTATGTCGGCTGATTAGTTGTGCATAGTGATTCTATGTAGGATGTAATTGGGACACAAAAATTTTAATGCATGAGTTATGATGGTTTAACCTCTCTCAAGATCAGCAATATGTGATTGTGGATTAGGAACATTTCCCATGCAATTATTGGCTAATGTTGGAATTTTTCTGCTTAAACTTTGTCAAAGATCAAAATGCATAATGACTGCAATTAAAGCATGTTCAATCAGGACCCTGGGTTTCCATCACCATTCACCAGTATATTGCACTTGGAAATGATTACCTTCTTGGAAGTTGGTACACCATAGGACCATAATATTGGCTGGAAGGCATTGGGCCTTTTC
This sequence comes from Turnera subulata, assembly GCA_028386065.3. Classification (NCBI taxonomy): domain Eukaryota; kingdom Viridiplantae; phylum Streptophyta; class Magnoliopsida; order Malpighiales; family Passifloraceae; genus Turnera; species Turnera subulata. The sequence continues at coordinate 40,975 of JAKUCV010002005.1, read as the reverse complement.
TATGCCAGAACATTGTAGTATTTCATTGCATATAGAAGGAAAAAGTCAATTTTAGAAAAGGCTCTCAAATAATGATTTAGGTCGTCATTTAGTCTTCATATTTTGGTGTTAGCTTTTACAATGTGCATTTACATTTTACATTTTGTGATTATTTATTGGAACCGTCTGCCCCTAGCTCAAGAAATCTGACCTGTGTGTTATGTGTCCCAGATGGATGTACAATACCTTCATCATCATGCAGCCTTTAATTCAAGCATTGGCCTGAATCCAACCCCAGTTTTGGAGCTCGCAGCTGCAGTGGGAAGCAAAGATCTGAGTTTGGGCGGTGAAATTGGATTTGATACAGCTTCTGCTTCCTTCACCAAATACAACGCTGGGATTGGCTTAAACACACCAGATTTCTCTGCTGCACTTATTCTGTAAGTGCAGATTAAACCTATTGCTACTTACAATAGTATTTCTTTCTTACTCCTGCACAATATTTTAGCCAAGTGTAATGGATTTATGGCATTTTTCGTCCACCATGGAATCTTGATCCCTAATTTGAAAAATCATTTGCTGGATGTGGCATGTCCTCACTGGCTCTCATTATTTGGTGACTCCAATTGTGTAGACTGGTAACTGGGATGATTGGATTCAGATATGCAGCCTCTCCTATCCAAAATACGACTGTGCTCCATAGTTTCTTGTCTGCTGTTTCCATGTTGTATTGGATAAGAAGCTTTTTTCCCATCAGTTTTTGTTAGTGTGAAATGAGTTTTCAGAGGAAAATGTTGAGCACAAGTAATATGGCCTGCAGATATTGAAGTGGATAGTATTTAAAAGAACTGGTGAATATGTTATCATGGTAGACTTAACACAATAGGTACCGTCTTTGTTGCACAGGGTGGGACTTCTACTTGCGGTTCATATTGGAAAAGTCACATGATCTAGGTTCATGTATCACGTGCAACAAATCTATGAATTAATTGTCCTGTTGGTCGTTTTATTTTCCATTTTGATTTCAACTTACTCTCCTTTGTTATCTTTGTGTAGTACCACAATACTTTGCAGTTTCCATACATGCAAAATAATATTTTTGAACTTTCAATGTCCTGACCTGGCTTGACAAATCTTCCTGGTTTAGGTCTTTCAAAGGCACAATTCTCTTACAATTTTTAGTCATCAAATTTTGATAATAAGAAATACCTATATAGCAAGATGTGTAGCATCCAATTGATCTTCACTTTTAGTGGAATCTTGGGCTGTTAGTAGTCCTATAATCAAGAAACTCTTTATTTTTAGCAGCTGGCGGTCTCTGAACATTTAACTCTTTTGTCAAAAGCTGGAAAAAATGCTCAGCAAGGAAATAAGTATCAGTGCACTTCCAGTGCTAATGATGAGGAAATTCATTCTCATGAGATTTCTGCAGCATCGGTTATTGGCATTTTTCCATGTGATTTATTATCTCATTGATTATGAAATATGGCAGTCTAGTTATACAAAACTTATCAAATGTTGATAAATTACGGGTGGTATGGTGAATCTTTCTCGGGTCAATTATTGTTCATGTTTCCTTTGTTTAGGTTCTTTTTACGTTCATTGCTCTCCACAACATTCATGTTCTTGTAAGGGTATCTTGTAGTAAATGGGGTTGATGAAGTTGTGTTTTTCTATGCCTGCCCTTAAATTGGAAATGCTTTGCTCTGTAGGATGGACAAAGGGAAGACTTTGAAGGCATCTTATATTCATTCAGTTGATCCCTTCAAGTCAGTCGCTGCAGAAATGACACATAGGTTTTCGACATACGAAAACAGTTTCAGCATTGGCAGCTCTCATTTGGTTGATCCAATCACAACAGTAAAAACAAGGTTCTCTGACAATGGAAGGATAGCAATGCTATGCCAGCGTGAATGGAGGCCAAAGTCACTGATAACTTTTTCAACCGAGTATGACTTGAAAGCCAGGAATGCTGCTGCCCCAAAGTTCGGTCTTGCCCTCGCTCTCAAGCCATGATGTAAGAAATCATTTTATTGTGCCAGAACATTCAAATGCAATTTGTCATAGTTTTTTTCCAGAAGCCAAGGGGGTTTTACTTCGCCCCAAATATATTGATAAGCTAAAAGATCTAACAGTTTGATCATGAAAGGCCCTCGATCACATTCAGGGATGGAACCCGTTTTTGAAAATTTTTGGAAATTTATTACATCATAAAATGTTCACAATTTTTACCATTGAATTTTTTGCGAATGCTGTGATGTAAGACTTTATCAGATTCAGAGTTTTCAGCTTTATGATGTCTAGTAGAAATATGGTGGTTGTTGGTTTACTGGACTTATAGTAGTCTGATGAGTGGCGTTGCTGTGGTGCTTGTTTTTCTTGCTTGCACTTAATTTAAATGATATGAACTGCAGGTAGAATTTGTATTTTACTTTCAAATCAAGAAAAAGAAAATGATATGCACTGCAGTGAAATAAGGCAACCTGAGCTTTGCCATCGCCATCTGATAAACAAGAATTACTAAAACTAAAACTCATTCCCACACAAATTTCACACTGAAATTACATAAGGTTATGCTTTGTGATAGTTATCTGGTTAAAGAGTAGAACAAAAATTTTTAATGCAAAGTACAAGGCGAAAATAAGCGCCATTTAACTCATGATGTACGGGCCAAAAAGTGAGACCAAAGATGCTCTGGTTATTGGTTTGTCATATGGAAAAGACGAATTCTAAGACATCGTTGGTCGCGTGAGCCAAACCGAAAAAGACATCAACGTGTATTAAACTATTAATAGACATTGGCAGCAGCATATGTTATAGACTTATAGTCATTGTTGTAGAAGTATGAGGACGTACTTTTGTAATGTTACTTTGATCTGACTAGCTACTGAACTTTCTAAATTCTGATGAACTAGTTGCTCCTGTCTTTCAAAGAGTGCTGCAAATTGACCATTTGTAAAGCATATAAAAAAGTTGGGTCCCAGTAACAGATTGGGCAAAATCAAAAATTCCAATTAACTGTGTATGAATATATATGACGAATATGTGACAAATCATCAAGCATATTTGATACTACTCCGTCATGTGTTTGTACTCTGTAGTAATTGCAAACAGCGTAACCTAGTGCCTCAGCCTTCGTTTATACAGTGAAAGTTATAGCAATCATTTGATCCCTATTCTGATCTATTTGGGATAATGTGAAGTGAAGCACACTTTGTTAGCACGCCCCAGGAAAGGAAAAACATTATGCAAGTGACGTTCCTGTCAAACCCACACCACCAGGATCCTCAAATTAAAAAGTTTACCACCAGAATCACTGCTTATATATATCACCAATTTGGCCTTAATTGCCACCTCTAGCCCACCAAGTTCACAGAAAATTAAGAACCGCAAAATCACATTTGACTTGAGGACTTCACTGCAAGGAGATTATTTAGTCATTATCATTCTCGAGCTTCATAAAAACGCATGCACAGACCAACATCTTCGGTGGCTGCAAAAAATGGTTAACTAACCGATTGTATTCTTTTCCTTGTCCGCTTAGCAAAATAGAGGAACTATGATATACTATTTGGTAAGCATACAAATTAGCTAGTAAATGGTGAATATACATAATCCTCGTGTTTTTTTTTTGGGTACATGATACATAAATCTTCGTTCGAAATCACCTTCACTTTCTTTCAAGCGTTTCTTCCCCGAAAAAGTCATGAACTGTACTATTGGCATGAGTAACGGAAACTGAAATCAATGTACCATGATCTTTAACAATCTCCAATGATGATTGTAAAGTTAATTAATGGAGTAATTTCATATCAGAAATCTTCCTTTTAAATTGCATACTTTCTATAGCATTAATATAGGATTTGTGTTTCCTATATTAGCATTAAAAAATATATATATAGGATTGTGTTTCCATTTACAGATAATATAATCTTGTATTATAGATTATGTTTCCATTTATATTAGAAGTCGCCATAAAAAGCTAATGAGATGTCAGAATTTTGAATATTACTCCCCAAAATCTGGGATGGGCACTGTAATTACTGTTCGATAACTTTGAACTTTGAAGTAGTAGTAGCAGGAGGAGTATAAATAATTGAATAGACAAGTAACATTTCCACGGAGCTGAGTAGAGATATTAATTAGTTAGTGGTGAAACTGAAATCATTAGTTTTTCTTGCCAACAGTGCTTGTGTGGGTTCAGTTCAACAAAGAGAAAAGAAGACAGGTACCATTACAGACTCTTTTTTATTTTTTATTTTTTTCCATTTTGTTTCGTCAACTGCTCTCTGCTAGTGTTGTTGTTTTAGATAAGAATGCATACATGCATACTGATCGCCAGTGCCTCTTCAGGTGGGTTGGCGTTTTAGGAACAGAACAGAAACATCAAGTTATGGGAAGTGATGATATTAGGCACACACAAGCACTCCATTGATGATACAAGACAGTTTAAAACTGAGTAGGTGTGACACTAGCATCTCTCTCCCCTTCCACCCCCTCATATAAACATAGTTAGCTTGCATCACCACATCATATTCATATCAGTCTCTTCCTATATATATATATATATATGAACTAGCTAGCTACACTTGTTTTCATTTTTATAGAATATAGAAATTCACTCAAACAAATAATTCTTTAATTTAATTTTGAAACCTCACACAACAAATTAGGCGACACGTTGGTGCCCTTCACCGTAACCGCACCATCGGTTCTTTACAAGTGATATCAATGCCATTGGTGTTGCAGTGAGTGTCTCAAATATTGCTTCCAACAGGAACGCCTTCCTTGAATCAAATCAAGCCTTCAGCTTCACATTGTTTGAGTGATTATTCCATATTACATATTGCTTGCCAAAAGAATTCTTATATTATCTTCCATCCCTTGTTACTTTCAAAAACACTTTTAACAAATTTGCTGACACCCTTGGTTCAGAAAAATTGATCAACACTAATAAAATTAATTTTCTCACAAAAAATAAAACTAATTTCTTCAACTTCCTTCCATTCAATTTTCCATCTTTACTTGTTTTGGTAATGGCAATAGACTGCACGAAAACCATGTCATCAATGGCAACCCATCACCAAAAAGATGAACTCCAAGACGGTGATAACAAGAAACAGCAGCAGCAACAGCCAGTTTTCGACGCCAAAGTCCTAAGGCACCAACACAACATACCCCAGCAATTTGTCTGGCCCGACCACGACAAGCCATGCGCGAATGCGCCGGAGCTCCAAGTCCCCCTCATTGACTTAGGTTTCTTTCTCTCCGGCGACCCTGTCGCCACTAGTGAAGCTTCCAGGCTGGTGGGGGAGGCTTGCCAAAAGCACGGCTTCTTCCTCGTGGTCAATCACGGGGTGGACAAGTCCCTCATCGCCGACGCCCACCGATACATGGACAACTTTTTTGAGCTCCCTCTCTCCGAGAAGCAGAAGGCGAGGAAAGTCGGGGAGTCTTGTGGCTATGCCAGTAGCTTCACCGGAAGGTTTTCCTCCAAAGTACCCTGGAAAGAAGCACTATCATTTCGCTACTCTGCAGAGAAGGACTCTTCAACTATTATCAAAGACTACTTCCTCAACACAATGGGCCAAGATTTTGAAGAATTCGGGTAGGCACATATACATACATACCAATTCTTGATCATGAATATTTTAGTAGATATACTAAATATTTAATGTTTCTAATTATAAAATTTTGTCTGTATATATATATACCAGGAGGGTGTATCAGGAATATTGCGCGGCCATGAGCACTCTGTCGCTGGGGATCATGGAGCTGTTAGGGATGAGCCTAGGGGTGAGCAGAGGCCACTTCAGGGAATTCTTCGAAGAGAACGATTCCATAATGAAGCTAAACTACTACCCTCCATGCCTAAAGCCAGACCTTACCTTAGGAACGGGGCCTCATTGTGATCCAACATCCTTGACCATCCTCCACCAAGACCAAGTGGGTGGCTTGCAGGTTTTTGTTGACAACGAATGGCGCTCTATTAGCCCGAATTTCGATGCATTTGTCGTTAACATTGGCGATACTTTCATGGTAGGTCTTCACTTAAAAATTACTACTACTACGTACTACTACACATCGATCTCTACTAGCTAGTTGTAATGCTAATTGGTAGTATGTTTTGTTAGTTAATTTGTTCTTAATTGTCTTGTTGTTGTTGGGTTGTATAGGCGCTTTCAAATGGGAGATACAAGAGTTGCTTGCACAGGGCAGTGGTGAACAGCGAGAGCCCACGCAAATCTCTGGCTTTCTTTTTGTGCCCAAGAAATGATAAGTTGGTTACTCCCCCAACTGAATTGGTGGACGCGTGTAACCCAAGAGTATACCCTGATTTCACATGGCCTACTCTTCTTGAGTTCGCGCACAAGCATTACAGGATTGACATGAAAACCCTGGAGGTCTTCTCAAATTGGCTGCAACACAGAGACACTAAGCTGAATCAATAAGAAGTTGGCCTTTTTGTATGATCCATCATCATATGTAGAAGCCCCGGTCGCATCCTATTGGTCCTTTTTCTTCTTTTCTTTTCTTCTTTCCCTCGGAAGAGAAGAATAGGGCATTAGGGAAGGAAATGGAAAGTTTTGTGTTCAGGGAAAAAACAGAGCACCCGGGTAATAGGGGAAAAAGAAGGGCCAGTTCCTTTTCTTTTCTTTTGAATGATCAGATTGAGTTGGGTTCCAAGCTTCATTTGAATAATAAAAAGGATATTTGCTTAAGATCCTCTTCCATAATTACGAAGAACACACAGAAAAGGGTTAATCAAACACAAGCAGAATCTTAAAATTAACTTTTACGTTATACTGAACAATTAGAAGTGAGAGCAAGTGTGGAGGATCCCCGAGCTACGTGGTAGAGAACGGCGTGATCCACGGCCCAAAGAGGTGGTAATGGATCCATCTATAAAGCCCACCCACCATTAAAAATAGCCAGCAGCCACCATACGGACGTCCATTCAAGCCCAAACCAGGCAGTGAATATATTAGAGGGAGGAAAATGGAAAGCTACATCTCCAACTAAAGTAATGTTTCCAATATATTAAGCATATGAAGTTTAATACACCAAAATAATCCTGGACATCTCTCAACTTCAAGGAATTCAAAGAGTCTTTAGAGATCAAATACAAAATTTGGCCTTTAACACCTCAGGTACGAGCAGGGGCTCCAGCAGCAGCACGAGGAGCTTGGCCTGGCTGGCCAGGCTTTGGTGCATCATCCTGGACGACAGAAGCCAAAAACATAATGAATAACAACATATTGAAATAGGACTGAGGCAACATTAAACAGTCAAAAACTTAATTTGATTACATCACAAACCGATAGATAAATGAGAGAGACCAACCAATTCACAGTATCCTCAGTAGAGGTTCATTACCAAAATTTAGTATGTTCCATTACAGATTAAAACAGATCCTTAACAAATGAATCGTTAGTGAACATATGCTATCCAGGCCAAGAAGTAGAAGAAAACAAAGCAAGCAATGAAAAAACCACATAGCACAAACAATTTGCAGAATTAAGAGTCCATTGATCCATAACCTTTCATCATAAAGCTAAGAAATAGAAGTAAGAACATATTTTTTAAAACTTTGAAGCTACACAAGAACTAATTTTTTTTCCAACTTTGAAGCAACCCTAGAACTAAAGTATCATATTCCTATTCAGGTTTTCAAATCTAATCTTAACACTTAATGTGTGAGAGAAAAAAAGGAATGAAAAAACAGTACTAATAACTGGAAGAAGAATGGCAAAGACGAGACCAATAGATAGAACGCTGAGATGGAGGCTACTAAACAAAAGCACAAGCCAACTTTACTGAAGCACATGAAGAAAAGCTATGAGGAAAGCTATGAGGAATGGGATATTTACCCTGCGCCTCAAGAAGCGCTGTGGTGGCTCACGGTTCCTGCGCTCAGTGCGGGAGCGAACCCTCACAACACGAGAGTGAATAGCACAAGAGACGCAGTACTGCATCTTCACATACAGCTTGGGCAGTGTATACCCTGAAGAGAAAACCAAACAACAACAAAATCACTTAATAATCAACATATACACATGCACATAGCAACTCATTAACCAAACCATGATAAAAAAAAAAAAAAAAAAATAGAAACAGAGCAGCAAGAATCAATTGAAGATCTTTAAGAGGCAGTTATTACCATCATGGACACAAGCCTCCTGAACATCCCTAACAGCAGCCTGCTCCACGATGTTCCTCACAAGGAACCTCTTAATGGCCTTGTCCTAATCAAAACCCAAAAATCCAAATCCACAAAAGTAAAAACCCAAAAACCCTACGTACCAAAAGGGGAGACAAGGATAGGAAGTGGGTTTATTACCTTAGGGCAGCACTTGCCGCAGTTGGAGCAGCGGATGAACTTGACATGGCCACGGCCGTGCTTGTTTCGGCCTCCATTCCTGCGCTTGAAAGTCTGTAAAGAGAAAGAAAAAAAAAAAAAAAAGGCAAATCAGGGAAACAAATAACCCCACAAAATCGGAATTAATTTTCTCATTTCAGATTCTCGCTGGCCATATACCACTACCACTGCAATATGATTAGGGATTAGGGATTTGTGGGTTACCATTTTTTCAGGATCCTCCGGTGAGCTTCGAAGTGGCTACTGACAACGGCGGCGAGAGAGCAAAAACCCTAGGACCAGACTAAACTTATTTCTCTCTTGGGTTGTCGAAATTGGGGTTTTTGTGGGCTGACAATTCCGCTCTTCTTTGGGCTAATAGCTTTTAGTTATGGGCAAGAATTTCAATTAGGGCCTAAGTTGCCAGAAGCCCATAATTAAAATCTATTTATCTTTCTCAATTGATTTACTCAACTTGTAGTACATGTGGGGTTTTTGACGCATCTAGGGATCATCTTCTTATTACTTGGGACCGAAGTTTTCGGAAGAAAAGTTTAGGGTTGCATGTAAGGGTGTAAACGAGCCGAGTCGAGCCGAGTAGTGCCTTGCTCGACTCGAGCTCGTTAAGGAATTCCAAGCTCGAGCTCGAGTTCGAGCTCGATCGAGCTTTCATATGCAGGATCGAGCTCGAGCTCGTTGATAAAAACACAGGTTCGAGCTCGGCTCTATTAGGCTCGATTAAGCTCGAAATACATCATCGCCGCTGCTGGACAACTTCATCACCGCTACTCACAGCCTACCCATCCCAATTGTTTTCTTCCAAATCCACCATAAGCCTCATAACACCTCCCTCTACAATCGCAGACCACAACACAATTCAAGAAAGTATTGAATAACATGCAAAAGTAAAAGAAACCTAAAATTAATATAACGTTGCTTTGCTTCCCAGTCTCCTTCACCAGCACTGACGGTCGACGAGCCTTTGGAGGAGTATGGGTAGTAGGAGAGTTGCTTGTTAGTGGCGACCGGTGGATGGGGAGGACCTGTGGAGGCAGAGGATGGGAAAGGGTGGTATGCGGCTGATGAACAGATACTTTTTTTTCCTTAAACGAAGAAGTGAAATTTTATTTTTTAAAGAATGTGAAGACGGTAAAGGAAAAAGGGGGAGATGTAGAGGATAGGGTTTGGTTTTTTGTGGATCACTTATCTCATGCTTAAAGAAAAGTAAACTGGTCTTGATGAAAAAATTAGAAAACCTAGCCCAAGTTAAAAATTAGGCCTAACTAATAAAGGGGTCTTTGAATTTTATAAAATTGTAAAAGCTCGTTAAGGCTCGCGAGCCTTAATAAACTATGTATTTTAGGCTCGAGCTCGACTCGATAGAACAAAAAGCTCGACTCGAGCTCTAGAACGAGTCAAGTTCGAGTAATCCTTAAGTCGATTCTGAGTAGCTCACGAGTAGCTTGACTCGTTTACACCCCTAGTTGCATGAACTTAGCGCCGCCGGGGGGCAGGGCCCTAACCTTGCCGGAGAATGGTTCTGCTTGCCTGCAGGATGATCCCATGGTAACAGTAGGCCCAATCCCTGTTGCGCCGGCTGAGCAGAGATCTTTCAACGAGGCTCTAGGCTCTGCATCGTCTTCTACGAGTTTGGAGGTCGACACTGAACTGGAGCCTATGGAGAGCGATGTGACCTCGGTGATGACTGAAAGAGGCCCGATCATAAGTCTTTCTGATCGGTTTCTGCAGAGAATTCATAAGCAGTGGGAGGACACGGTGATTGTCAAGATGTGGGGGTGTTCAATTGGCTATCGGATGCTGTGTAACAGATTACAACGCCTATGGGGGTTACGTGGTAGTTTTAATGTTATGGATCTCGACCATTACTATTTTTTGGTTCGTTTGTCTAACAGTTCGGAATACCTTAGTGCTCTGACTGGGGGACCCTGGGTCATATTGGATCATTATTTAACGGTGGAGCCATGGAAACCAAACTTCGAGCCTACATCTCATAAAGTCACTTCAGTTGTGGCTTGGATCAGGGTCCCTGGACTCTCCTCGGAGTTGTACCAGTTGGCTATACTCCGGGAGATTTGCAATAGGATTGGCAAGCTTATTCGGGTAGATTACTCGGCACAAAAAACTGAGCGAGGTCGCTTTGCTAAAGCGGTTGTGGATTTGGATTTGTCAACACCTTTGCAAACAAAGACTTGCGTAGATGGGGTTTGGTATACAATTATGTATAAGAACTTACCTCAGATGTGCTTTGAGTGTGGCCGAGAGGGACCTGTGATGGTGAGTTGCCCATCAAAATAGAAGACGGGCACTGGTATGGCAGCTACTGGGTCGGGGTGTTCGGAGCAGGTGATGGCTGAAGCTTCGGGAGTTCAAGGGCCGATGTCTTCATCCTAGGCTGTTTCGAATGGGGGTGTTTCTTGTGGCCCTTTTTCGAAGTATGGCCAATGGATTCTGGTCCCTCCAAAGGTGAGAAACCGGAACCGTAAGTCGGCCCAGACACAAGAAAATAACAGAAAGGATGGACAAAAGAACCTCTCTACTGGTTCTCGATTTGGAGCGCTTGCGTCTACGGTCGATGAACCAGTAGTGGAGGTAGTTGAGGCGCCGAAATTGGCTGCACCAGTTGGTATCACTGTTATTTCTTCTGGGAGTGGGCACGGTACTCTACCGATGAAGTCAGGGTCACTTGCAGAAGGTGGGAATGGTGGTGTGAAATCTGGGAAGCAGCCGACGAAATCACAGGGTATTTTTATTAATGAACCTGCTGCTGCAGGCGCGCCCGTTATGAAGCGTGCTCAAGATCAGGCGGGGTACTCTTTATCGGGTGTAGATTTGGCTAAGGCAGCTGTGGCGGCTCTTCGAAAGAGCATTAAGTCAAAGAAGGGGAAAGACAAAGTGGGAGAGGGTGTGTTGCAGGTGGATAAATGGAGTGGTGTGTTAGCAGGTAGTGTTTTGGTTTCAGTCTCTTTTAAGGTGGGTGTACAGCAACAACGGGAGGTTGATGTTTCCGCGCCTAATCCACCTTCAGCCAGTCTGGGGAGTGAGCAGCCTGGCTCGTTACCAATGGCTGTAGTCTTTGACCCGAGAGGCCAAAGTCATAACGATGCTGCTGTTCCGAGGGCTGATCCTAGTGCATCTGAGGCTCATTTGGTCCAGGGCATATATGTTGCTGGTAACCCGACGGTTCAAGATATGACTGAGGAGCTCATGCAGACAGATTCTTGATTCCTTTGTTGTTATCTATTTTTTTTTTATCCATTTCTATCTTGTTTAATGGATTTTTCACATAAAATATTAGCATGCAATTGCCAAGGGGCTGGAGGGGACAAATTTTGCAGGGCGTTTAGAGACTTGGTCTTTACACATTGGCCAAGGTTAGTTATATTAGTTGAACCACAGGTTCAGTCAACTGTGGCTCTGGATACTTTACAACATTGTGGCTTTGATGGATTTGTTGTTGCGAAAGCTAATGGGAGATCCGGGGGGATTTGGATTTGTTGGCAACGCCAGAGCCTTTCCATCAATGTTCTGGTGCGACATGAACAATTCTTACATGTGAGGGTTAAGTATCAGGCGGCGGCACCATGGTACTTGATGGCAATGTATGCTAGTCCGACTCCCTCACTATGTCAGAGTCTGTGGCAGGCGACAAGTACTTTGGCTGGATCTATGCATGCTCTGTGGTTGGTTATTGGAGACTTTAACACATATGTTGATCAAACAAAAAAAACAAGGGGGTGCGCCGGCATGTATGACTATATGCGCACGGTTTTCTGATTGGATATATGATTGTTAGTTATTGGGCTTGGGCTTTTATGGACCACCTTTTACTTGGGAAAGAAGGGACGGTGCTAGGAGAGAGTTGGTTGCAGAAAGGTTAGATCGGGGACTGGCCAATCAAGCGTGGCGGACTAGCTTTCCGAATGCCGAGGTCTGGCGTTTGCCACGTACTAAGTCCGATCATTCACCACTTCCTGTTCATCTGAATGCTCAGTGCTCGTTAAATAATCCAAAACTTTTCGGGTTTCAAGCGGCTTGGTTGTTGGATCCCAGATCCCAACAGGTGGTTGAGTCGGCCTGGCGAGGAGATTTAGTGTTCACTGCCGCTACTTCTCTGTTACAAACCAAGTTGCATAAATGGAATCGGGAGGTTTTTGGCCATATTTTGTGCAGGAAAAAAGCATTGCTTGCCCGGATTGGGGGTATTCAACGGGCCAAAGCCATGGGAAGATCGGGGCAATTTTTGTATAATTTGGAGAGAGAGTTGAAATTTTATTATGATCAGGTTTTGGCTCAAGAGGAGATGTTATGGTATCAGAAATCTAGAAGCCAGTGGGTTCAGAATGGGGATCGAAATACTGCCTATTTTCATACTTCTACACTCATTTGGTGCGATAGGAATAAGGTGGCTGGCCTCTAGATCGATGGAGATTGGGTTTTTTATCAGAGTAGATTGTGTGACCATGCGGTCTCTTTTTTTCAGGGATTGTTTAGCCGTGATTTAGTCCCTATACAGCCATTGTATTTGCGCAACAGGTTCCCTGTTATTGATCCGGCGAGGTTGGCAGCAATGGCGGCTCTAATTTCTATAGCGGAGGTGCATTGTGCTTTAAAACAGATGGCGCCGTATAAGGCCCCTGGGATTGATGGTCTTCATTCAGTGTTCTTCCAACGTTTCTGGTCGGTGGTTGGCCCATCGGTTTGCTCTTTACTTTAGCAGACCTTTATTTCGGGTGAGGTTCCTCCAGAGATTTATCGCACTCTACTCACTCTTATTCCTAAGAAGGATTGTCCTGAGGAGATCACTCAGTTTAGGCCTATCAGTTTTTGTATGGTCCCTTATAAGCTACTTACTAAAGTGCTTGCAAACCGTCTCAAGCCTGTTTTGAATGATCTGGTGTTACCATTTCAGGCTAGTTTTGTTCCGGGAAGGCAAATACTGTAAGAAGCTGGGTCATGCAATTTGACAATCAAATGCAACCAAATGCGCAGCGGAAATCCCGGTACTCATGGAGGATCCATGTGAAACAGAGTAAACCGAATAATAAAATTCATGGTTGAGGTCTTTCACTCAACTGATGATCCGAATCAGCAAGAACCGAACAGCAATCCCGCCCCTCTACGGTATCCACACCAACCGTGATAACTAGTTGGAATCGTCACACGATTACCAACACGAGCACCCCCGAATTGATGTGCTAGCAGTAGGTTTCGGAAGCTAGAGTTTGTGGTATTTTTCTTCTTTCTCAAAGAATGTGTGTATGGTCTAAAACTCACAAGAACTCTCAAGGCTCATTGCTCTGAAAAATTTCAGACTCAAAGTGATCATACCCAAAGCATAATCAGATTATGCTTAATCAAATCTCACTCACAAAAGCAAGGGACAAAGTGGCCAACACCTTTGGCCAACATGATTAGCTTTTAGCTAATCATGTCTCCACTAACTCTTGGTGGGATTACACATCACATGGCACTAATTATGGTTCAATAAATCAGACATTTAGTGAACCACACCAGGCCAAGACGGCCCTGGTCCAACCACGGTCCAACCACAAACTCAAATACCTCGTTCAACCATGGTCCAACCATAGTTCAACCACCAGCTCGAATCAACGGCTCTAAGTGTGTGACCCTGTAGGCACTTGTAACATCCAGCAATAATTGTAAACTCATTTACAATTATAAGCAAAGAGCGGCGTCTAGCAACACATCATTGCTACCCAAACGACAAGATCAGTACTGATTCATATGCCTCGCAAACATGTCATCGTCCCTTCGTCCCATTATCTAAGATTAAACACGAGACATGGAATATGTCAATCTCGCATATGTTCAATCTCGGTTTCTTGATCCTCGAGTTAACCGCGTAAAACGGATACCTATGGTATCACCATATCATAATCCGAGCATGGCCATGCATTTACGGTTCAACTCTATCAAGAAACCATCCGATAATATACCCGTTATATGGGTTGGACGAATCCCCTCTGGATCATACAAAACCCACTACACATTTATCATATACCCAATGATTACACTAAGGTCTACTCATTTACGAAATAGCCAAGAGTAATATCAAAGTATACGACTCATATGTTGGGAACCTTGATGATCTCAGGTCTAAGGACAATACATATAAGAACCGCTATCGACAAACATATAACGTTCCATGTAGCATTCTAATGTGGGTCGGTCCAGTCCACAAGTTCTCTAACTTGTACCCGTATGTAGAATTCATATCACATATAAATTCTCAACATACGCTAGTCTTAATTTATTATTAAAATCCATCCATAATAATAAACGACTAGGGACATTTAAGAATATAAAATATTCTAGGGTTATAAATATGTGCAAGCATTTATCTCATAAACAATATTTATTAGAATAACCTTAATGTGTATACATGACTACAAACAATCATCCATTGATTAGCTTTTGGGCATATTACACTAACAAATACATGCCAATGTTATGGTTGTACAAGAGAATGTGCACTCCATGAGGATTAAACGAGGTGGTCCGGGGTTCATGGCTATAAAACTTGATCTTGAAAAAGCATATGATCGGTTGAATTGGAATTTTATTGGTGATACTTTGGCTGATATCGGGCTGCCTAATTCCTTTTGTAATATTCTCATGTCTTGCATTTCTCCTAGTAGTATGCAAATTCTATGGAATGGTATATTCGTCTTTTAATATTATTGCTCTTTAGAAATAGAGATTAAGTAACGTTACTTTTGTATTTTTGGCTGTTTCGTGCTTCACTGTCTTCATGCTTTTATAGAAAGTATAGATTTATGTTAATTATATACTCCTATTTTCATTTTTTCATACATAAAAATCTTATAAATTTAAAATTTTATGTTTTTATTTGTTTTGTATGATTTTATAAATTCATTTTTCTATCACATGTAATGTAAAATTTTTATTTTGTCTATACCATATTTTTATAAGCTTTTATATATTTATTTATTTGTATTTATACTTTTGTTTCATTGCATTAATATATATTAGTTCTTCATTTTTGGATTGAGAAGCTTGGGATGTATCGACCCGGGTAAAATTTTCGTGATTTTACCGAGTTGTTTTAACTCTTACTGTGGTAAATAAATTTTTATCACGGTTAATCGAGCATTCTACCATTCCGAGTTAATTTCGAGAGTTTTACCGGGAATAAACGATCTTCGAAACCATGAACCACCGATGCTTCCGAAGGTACTCTGTGGTTATTGAGTTCAAAAATCGATGCGACAGTTACTTGGAATTCCAGAGGATTCTACACGGCTTACCGAGCCTCGGTTTTCAAAACTGGGACTTGGGCAACGCTCGGGATATTTAATCGGATTTTTCGAGCCTAAGTTGTATTTTCGGGACGGAATTTTTCAGAAAGACGGATATACCCTTATGCTTCTGAAGGATTAAAGTCGGACTAGAGGATATTTTGGTCCATTCACGAACCAGTAATTTTACCGACACACGAACCACGCTTCTTTCTCTCTCCCAGGCCAACTCTTCCTCTCTCCCGTTTCTTTTTCTTTTCTAATTTTTCTACTCTCTTTCTTTTCCCTATCTTTTCCTATCTTTTCTTTTAATTTTCTCTTTTCCCTTCTTTTTTTCTTTTTCTCTTCCTTTTTCTTTCTTTTCATTATCTTCTTCTCCTTCACTACCGGCCACCCACCCACCATTTCTCCACCTTTCTTTTTTTTTATATTATCTCTTTTTCCCACCAACATCTTCTTTTTCTCTTTTTCTTCTTTATCTCATCTTCTCCTCCACCGATTCCTCACCATCACCATCGCCCTCTCTCTCTCCCTCCCCTGCCTTCTCTCTTCCTCCTCCTCGCCCAGTTTCTCCTCCACCGCGTGTTCGCCGCCGACGACGCCTCTCCCTCAACTCACCATCACCTCACGCGCCGCCGCTCTCCCCCTCGCTTCTACCGCCGTCGCACCAAGTCAGACGAGCCGCCGTCTGGACTAGCCGCCCCTGCACCCTCTTCCTTCCTCTGCGCTAAAGCCGCCCTGTTCCTCCCTTTCCTCTACAAGCGCGACCGCTGGCGCTAGCTCTCCTCGCTGCCTTCCTCTGCTCGCATCACCGTGCACACAAGGGCCGATCTCCTCCCTTCTCTGAGCTCGAGCCACCGCGCACAGGAGGCCGAATTCCCTGCTCCTCTGCAGATGGTACCAACATCGCTGCCGGACTCCTCCTCTGCTCGCCATCACGTGTCGTGTGGGTAAGTTTTGGTGACGATCCTTGCTTTTCCTGTCTATACCCGATTTCTGATCAGTTGTCTGCTTATGGTGGGTGTTGTTGGCTTCGACGACGATGGAGGCGATGTTGTGGTTGTGAGTCGTGATCTGTTGGAAGGTAGAAGTTGTTGTTTGGTGGTGTTCCGGCCACCGAAAAATTGCCGTGGAGATGATGATGGTGTTAGTGTTGGGCTCGGTGGTGATTCTGCGCGGAGGTTTTGACGATTTGCTGGGTGACGAGCAGTAAACAGTGGACATTGGGTGTTTTGATTCTGCCATGAACAGTAACTTGGCCAGAATCCGGCGAGTTTCTGGCATCTCGGGAATTTTCTGGCAAGCTCGGAAACAGACATTTGGGAATATCAAGGCTTAATCGGATACCAGCTTCGAAGGAGTATCAGGTGAGGTTGCATATACGTCATTCCACCCGTGATAGCCGGGATGGTTGGTCTTGGAACTACATAGGTTCCATTGCATCTTATGGTTATTGTTGTTGATAACTTTGTGATATTTGCTGATATTTGTTGTGAGAGTGGATTTCCTTTGATATGTGCCGTAATACCTTGTGTGCTTTGTTGTTTGATTGAACTGCTGAGATATTCACTGTTGGATATTTGACTGCTGTGATTATTGCTGTTGTGATTGTTGTTGGACTATTGACCATGGGAAATTGATAATGGATATTGGAAATAGAAATTGGATAATTGGAAACTGTGTTGACGACTTTAATGTCGCTTGGTAAGTAGTGGTACGACTCGATGGGTAAAGACTATTTTGCAGTGGCCATGACCTGGGTTACTTGTGGTAAGCATGTCTATGCTTGGGATGTCTATCCCGTTGATATATTTGGGATGTCTATCCCTGGGTTCTCTTTTGGGATGTCTATCCCTGGGTTACTATTTTGGGATGTCGATCCCTGGGCTCTCTTGGATTTAGTCTGGCACCCGAAATATGTTGATATCCAGGTCTGACCCCTATGTTGTCCAGTGACGGGGCCCGGAAGATAAAATTGGTAATAATAAAAGATATTCTTTTGGCCTTGGCTCAATCTTGTTTGAGATGTGTTTTTGCCTTGCTGGGCAGTGATGTGTTATGTTCATGTGCATGTTGTCTCATGATCATACCCTGGGAGGTTGTCAGTATAGTGGGTTGACCGGGGTCAGCATAGGTTGCCGGTTCGCGGGTGTTGTTGTTGTCGTTGGTCGTGAGTAGTCTATTGTTGTTGGCATCAGTTTCCAGTTGTCCTTTGTTTATTGTCGGTTTCTTTTGATAATTGTGGGATGAGTATCACTTGTCATTTTTGATCGGATAATGAGATATGTTGGTTGTCGGATTTTGGTCGACAGTTGGGCTATTGTCATTTCTAAGGGTATGTGGATACCCAGAGATTGAGATTAGCGAGAATTGTTGTTGTTGTGGTTACGAGTTGCTGTGGTGGCTGCTGTTGCTGTTGCTGTGTTGTGATTTTACCTGGGGACCGGTTTGAGATGTTGATTGGGTATGGTCCGTACAGGTTGCCGGCTACCCGGTGAGCGAGGCTCATGTGATTTTGAGATTGTTTTGGTACCGGATTAGATGTTCGACAAGCACAGTAACGGTATGTTATCATACGATAAGGAACCTCTGTTGAGTATAGTCTGTCAGGACTAGAGTATGTGTTGTATAGTCTGTTGAGACTGGGTCGGTTACGCAATATGTAGTTGAGTTGAGGTGTCCTGGTCGGGCACTAGTGTATGGTACAGTCAATATTAGATGGTCAGTGCATTGCATAGTCGATGGGGTGGACATTTGCATAGTCCGCATTGTTCTTAATGACTGTATTTGTTCAGTGTTCTGTTCTCTACTCGTATGCCATATTTGATGTGCTCTTGACTGTTAAGTATATGCTATGTTGTTCATCATGGGTTATGTGTTGGTGAGATTATGGAGAATCTCACCCCTCACCTGCCCCATCGGCAAACTACATTGTTCTTTGTGCAGATATGCATCATGGGAGGCTGCGACATCTCCTCCGACGGATCTGGATCCATAGTTTTGCATCGAGTCGATTCATGCTTTGCTGTGATTATTAAAAATTACTTCCGCTGTGCTATTATTGTTATTGTTCCCGAAATCGGGTGATTGATATTATCGTTGGGCCATTGGGCCGGATTTCCTGTTGTATATGTTGTTTGTGCCACGTGTCGGCACTGTCGTTCGATAATTACTGTTTGTTGGGTAAATTTGGGTCGGGGTGTTTCATGGGATATTAATTTCGTTAGTGGCATTTTAGAGCTTCCTTATATGGATAAGGTGCCCATTTTTTTACAAAACAATCTGTACTTCAAACCATTTTTGAGCAATTTTAGATTCTAATTTATTTAGGGAGAAAAATTAGATGATATAGACATTTTAAAACTATTTTAATGAAAATTTTTTTTATTATATTCTCTTTATAAAATTAGGTGAAGGTTATGAACACAGAAGTTTTACAAAAATAAATAAGAAAAATATTATATTTTATTATCATATAAAATGTAAAAATCATTAATATAAAGTTTTTATAGTAAAAAATGATTTTTCTTAAAAATATGCCTCATAGCAATACAGGTGGAGAAAGTTATTGGCAAATCTCTACTAAATATTCAAAGTGTCATTATATAAGTGTAAATATTCATGTTACTTCTTTTTTTTTGGGCACATTTCTACTTTACATAAAATTTTTATATATCTACAATTATTTTTAGTGACTATTTTCTTCCTAATTTATTTGGATTAATTTCATAACTTTGGAATTCTTTTAGAAATTTTTATATTCCTAAATAAATCAGTATTTACAGAAAATTAAATTATTTTACCCCATTATATTTTTTTCTTATAAATAAATCAAATATGTGGTTAACATTCAAGGTAGTATATTCAAGGTAGTGAAATGATTTAAAGTTAGTGTATAATGATCAAAATTCTATAGAAAAATTTTAACTCTAATTTGTGACATTCAACTTTTATCATACAAATTTCATATGGATGGTTTTTTATTCAATATAGTAAATGAATTCTCCAAAAAAAAAGTACGATAATTCTCTTACAATTGAGTATAATTACACATTTTTACAAATAATTTTGTATCAATGAATTTTTTTGAGTAATGATATGCTTTTCTAAAATTTATCATGATTTATATTTCTTTTTCTTAAGCCTTTTTATTTCTTATCTGTAACTAATATAACACTTTTCTCAAGAATTTAGAAAGTCTTTACATGCCGAAGTTAGAAAAATAAATATTATTTTTACTTGCCACCTATCGATACGATTATTATTGTATAAGGATAAATATTCTATAAGACACTTTTTAACTCTAATTCGTGACACTAAAAATTTTTTTCATAGAAATTCCATATGAATGGTTCTTTTATTGAATATGATAAATAAATTCTCCAAAAATAATTACGATAATTCTCTTACAATTGTGTATAGTTACACCTTTTTGTAAATAATTTTATATGAATCAATTTTTTTAAATTCTTTATGAGCAATGATATGATTTTCTAATATTTATGATGATTTATAATTTTTTCTTAAGAGTTTTTATTTTTTATGTGGAAATTCTCTGTATTTTAAGATAATATAATATTTTTCTCAAGATTTTAGAAATTCTTTATATGCCAAAGTTAAATAAAATTAAATATTATTTTTACTTTCCACCTATTGATATGATTATTGAAACGCCCCGACCCGTATTTACCGTACATAGTAAACACGTGCAGGAACTGTAACGACCCGACCAAACAAAGCCCAGCATACAGTGTATACAACAGAAACTCTGGCTCAACAGCCCAAAATATAAACATAAAAAATCCGACCCTTCGGCCCAACATAAAAACCGTCGTCCAATCTCGGGAACATCAATAACATCACAACCGGCCCAAGGCCCAACAATAACAATAATCAGCACAGCGGAAGACTTTTAAAACTCACAAAGACACTGTATGCGACACTGATGCATTGAATGGATCCGAGTCCTGTCCAAGGGATAACACCGCAGCCTGTCTGGAATGCATCATACCTGAACCACAAATAACTCAACCTACGGGATGAAAGCCCGCAGGTGAGGGATGAGTCCGAAGTGCCCACCAACCATGGATAGACAATCGATATGAAACACTATAAAATACTCAAGGTCAAATATAGGCACAACAGCCAAACACATCAATCCAAAAGACTCAACCCAAAACTGGTCCAAGACCAAAAAGGCTTAAACAAAAATCCAATTTCCAATTTTATCTTTCCGGGTCCCGTCACGGATAAGCTAGGGTCGTACCATGTTAACAACTTGTTCCTGGTGCTAGATCAAAAAGAACTCGGGATCAACATCCCAATAACAAACTCAGGGATCAACATCCCAATCAAACCGACATCAACATGCCCATCACAAGTAACCCAGATCATGGCCACCACAAAACAGTCTCAAACCATCCGGTCGTACCTCTACTTACCACGTGACAATTATATCATCATCATCTAAAAACCAAATCTCAGGGATCATCATCCCTAACCAAAACACAAGGATAGACATCCCAATCTAAAACTGAGGATCGACATCCTTATCACATTTTATTATCTAATCCATTATTCTTTATACCAAAAAGACACAAAGATAAACATCCAAAAAAACTCAATTCACGGGGATAAAAAAACTCAATTCACGGGGATAAACATCCCAAAATCAAATCATGAGGATAAACATCTGAAAATCAATCAAGGCACGGGGATAAACATCCCGAAACAAACCACAGCAAATACAACACTCAACAGTGCAACAATCATCAAACACAACAACCGAGTAATATAGGCACATATTGAAGGAAATTTATCCTCACCTTAGCCGATTATTCAACTCTGAAGACAATAATCGGTCCAAAGCAGGCTCCTCGGAAACTGCCCGATGCCAAAGCCTATACAACAAAACAACATGCTCACATAAATGCACATAATAAGTATGCTATGATGCCATAAATTGTAAATTAAACCCCACCCCCCCCCCCCCCCCCCCCCCCCCCCCCCCCGGTTATACGTCATCATCTCCATTATTATTATACTTGCCAAATATAATTACCAAATACTATTATTTTATTTTTCAAAAAGGTATTATTTTATATACTTAGTGAAATATTCCCCAGAATATACAATACCATATTTATTTCCAAAATATTTCATAGCATGTATACCCCTTTTCTAAAATTATTTACTCTTATAATAATTTTTCAAAGAAATTTTATATTATAATTACATCTTCTCAAAATAATGTTAGTGATATCATTTTATTTTTTTTCCAGTAAAACATATATATGTATTTCCAAAGGTATTATTATATGTAATTGGTAAAATAATTTTCAAAATTTATTTCCATAATACATATCTCTTTCTCTAAAAGTATTAATAATATAATAGGTCTGCAAATGATATAAATCATATTAGCATGTCAAAAGTAATTATCTTATTTTCTAAAACATAACCATATACTATATGTATTTTCTAAATTTATAATTACATCTGGTCAAATTATTCATTTTGTCCACTTTCCAAAGATAATAGAATTATGTATATATATATAAACATATATTCAGAAACATATCCGTAATATATATCAAGATTAGTTACCATATAATTTTTTCTAAAAGATATAGATCATATCACAATTTTTTAAAAATAATATTTCAGGGTAATTATTTTTTCCAGAAAATATATTTATAAACCTTAATATTTTTTTTCCGAAAATACATATTTTATTTTATTATTTACTTTTTTTTATTTATTTTGGACTGGGTCATGAACAGTCGAGCCTGGCCCAACATTCACTGACCCAACCCAGACCATAACCAAGCCCAAGTTGGGCAGTCCAGCCCTCAACCCAGGACCCGCATGGAACCGGATCAAGTCCATCGCAAACGGGTCGTCAACTCATGCTTACCACAGGAGCAGCAGCGGCGGTGAGGGCGGCAACGAGCAGGTGACGACGTGAGGTGCGAGCAAGGCGACGCGGATGAGGAGGAGACGGCGTCGCGGCAGAAGGGGAGGCGGTGGTGGCTGCAGGTGGCCGAGACTTAGCTGTCGCGCGTGAGATGGACGGCGACGGAGATGGTTGCAGGCGCTCGCGGCGGCGGCGAGGAGTGGAAACGCGAGGAAAAGAAACGGTGGACTCGGGCAGCTCTGCTCGTCAGATCTGGCGGCTCGTCGACTGGTCTTGAAGTGCCCCGACCCATATTTACCGTACACAGTAAACACATGCCGGAACTGTAATGACCCGACCAAACAAGCCCACCATACAGTGTATACAACAGAAACTCTAGCTTAACAGCCCAAAATAAAAAAATCAGAAATCTGTCCCTTCGGCCCAACATAAAAACCGTCATCAATTCACGGTAACATCAATGACATCACAACCGGCCCAAGGCCCAACAAAAGCAATAATCAGCACAGCGGAAGACTTTTAAAACTCACAAAGACACTGTACGCGACACAGATTTAAACTAATGGGTCCGAGTCCTGTCCAAGGGATAACACCGTAGCCTGTCTGGAATGCAAGATACCTGAACCACAAATAACTCAACCTACGGGATGAAAGCCCGCAGGTGAGGGGTGAGTCCGAAGTGCCCACCAACCATGGATAGACGATCAATATGCAACACTATAAATTACTCAAGGTCGAAAACAGTATAACAGTCAAAATATACCAAACCCAAAGACTCGACCCAAAACTGGTCCAAGACCAAAAAGACTTAAATAAAAATCCAAGATCCAATTTTATCTTTCCGGGCCCTGTCACGGATAAGCTAGGGTCAGACCTGGTTCTCAACATATTTCGGATGCTAGATCAAAACCATGAGAGCCCAGGGATCGACATCCCAAAATAGAACCCAGGGATAGACATCCCAAATATAATCACGGGATAGACATCCCAAATATAGACATGCTTATCACAAGTAACCCAGATCATGGCCACCACAAAACAGTCTTAAACCATCGAGTCGTACCACTACTTACCACGTGACAATTATATCATCATTATCCAAATCCGAATCTCAGCGATCAACATCCCTAGCCAAAATACCGAGATAGACATCCCAATCCAAGACCAAGGATCAACATCCTTATCACATTTTATTATTATATCCATTATTCTTTATACCAAAAAGACACAGGGACAAACATGCCAAAACTCGATACACGGGGATAAACATCCCAAAAACAATCAAGGCACTGGGATAAACATCCCGAATCACACCACAGCAAATGCAACAATCAACAATGCAACAATCATCAAACACAACAATTGAGTAATACAAGGCACATATTGAAGGAAATCCATCCTCACCTTAGCCGATTACTCAACTCTGAAGACAATGACCGGTCCAAAGCCGGCTCCTCGGAAAACTGCCCGATATCATAACCTAGCAACGGCGGCCGGCGGAACGACGCAGCGCGGGGAAGGTGTCACGAGGCGCGGCGTGAGGCGTGGACTCCATAGACGGTGGAAAATCGGCACGGCTACGGCAGGATGCTGAGCAGAGCAAAGGAGAAATGGATCCGCGGGTCTGCTCAAGGGTCAACGGCTCGTGCAGGAGCGTCCGGCGGCAGAAGAACTCGGGGGCAACGGGGTTGAGGTCGCAACGTCGAGGGGAAGACCAAGGTGGCGGCGGTGCAGCGAACGGCGGCGTGGATCTCGTCGGCGTGCACAGTGACCCGAGGGTGGCTACTGTTCACTCGGGTTTCCTTTTTTTTTTCTTTCTTTTCTTTTTTCCATTTTATGTATTATTTATCTTTTTTCGTTTTTTCTTTTTTTTCTTTCTTTTTTTTCCTTTCTGTTTTTTTTTCTTCTTCTTTTCTTTTCTTTTTTTTCTCTCTTTTTTCTCTCTTTTTTTTTTCTTTTCCTCTCTTTTTCTCTCTACTTTCTTCCTCTTTTCTTCTTCTCTTTTTCTCTTCTCCTCTGCCTCTTTTATAGCCGTGTATCAGCCGCCTACATAGTTGCCTCAATTATGCAGGTTTGGCTGCATTTGGGGCGAGTCCAGACCGGACCAGAAAATAACTACATACCCCCTTAGTTATTTTCCAGTTTGATTTTTCAGAGGATTCCGAGACCCTAAAAATACAAACTTTGGTTCGTAAAATCCACGGAAAAATCCCGAGCGCGGGAAAAACCTCGGTTACGAAAAACGACGCTCAATTTACCTTGAATTAATTACCCAAGATTAATTCATTCGGTAAATCACTGTAAAAATACTTTAACAATCCCGGTAAAATACCAAATTTTTTCCCGGGCTGTTACAGGTCTCCACGGGACGGCGAGGAAGAGAGAAGGGCGGTCGTTGGGCAGCGTCACTGGAGACAGGGAAAGGCGGCGACGCGTCCTGGTCGTCGACGGCGGCTGCGAGCGAGGGAAGGGAAGAAGAGAAGGTGGTGGATGGTCATGGTGGAGGTGACTGGTGGTGGCGGCCGGCGGCAGCTCTTCCTCTCCCTCTTTTTCTGTTTTTTTTTCCTCTCTTCTTTTTTCCTGATTTTTCTCTCTTTTTCTTTTATGTTTTCTTCTTCTTATCTTTTTTTTTTTCCTCTTTTATTTTCCCTCTGGTTTCATCCTTCACTCTTTTTCTTTTTATGGGTTTTAGGTGTTTGAGTTGCAGGACGGGTGAGCGAGCTTGGGTTGCAGATTTGAAGAAGAAGAGATGATGCAGCACTGGTTATTTGTGTGTTTGCAGGGAAGAGGATAGGATATAGGGGTGAAGTACGAGCTTCACAGGAAAAGGCAATCACGAGAGACACAGGGGAAAAGGAAGTTGTACAACTCAATCATGCAGGTAAGTCGTGTACCGTCCGGACCAGAAAATAACTGATACACCTCCTTAGTTATTTTCCAGTGTGATTTTTCTGAGGATTCCGGGACCCAAAAAATACCAACTTAGGTCCGAAAAATCCATCGAAAAATGCCGAGCGCGGGAAAAACCTCGATTTCGAAAAACAGTGCCCGATTTACCTTGAATTAATTACCCAAGATTAAATTCAAAGGTAAATCACTATATAACGACTTTTACAGTCCCGGCAAAAATACCAAAATTTTACCCGGGCTGTTACAGTCTACCCACCTTAAAAAGAATTTCGTCCTCGAAATTCCGTCTTATCCGTGGGTCCTACCACGATAAGCTTCATGTATACTGTACCAGCTGTCCAAATTCAATGCGAGATACCGCTTATACCCTTAAGCGACACCTCATCCTCTAAAAGAACCGAACCTCATGACTGGCAAACTCACACATAGTCATGGACTCTCCACTGAGAACAAGAACCACCTCAGACTCCGAGGATAACAGCTATATCGGTGGTACTGCTTTCCCAACAAGTTTCGATAAACAACCTCCCAAGAAGCGGTTCAAAACAAACACCATCAGCCTGAAGGAAGATATGGTGGTCTCCCCAAGACAGCGAAAGAAGCTTGCCAACAAGAAAGCTGAAGATCAGAAGGGCAAAGCAACGGCTGAAAGCAGCACTCCACTGCAGACACTATCGCAGCTGAACGTCTCACTGAGGAAGGTCAGCTCGGCGGTGATGCAGATAGAACAGGCGTGTGCGAAACTCTTTCCTCCCGTGAAAAACATCCAAAAGCTTGTAAAAGACCTAGAGAAGTAAGTAGCTCCATAGAGTACTTCTTCTCCGTTGTAAAACCGTTATGAAATAAATAAAACAAGCTTTCTTTTTAAATCAAAACTCTTATGTTACGAAATCTCATGTTAAACAGAAAGGCAAAATATTTTAAAGCAAAACAAAACCATCAAGAAGGAAAAATAAGATCAAACATAAAGATGTTAAAAACAGAACCAATAAAAGGAAGTAAAATCAACATAAAGAAATTAAAAACAAAACAAAACTTGTTTTTCATGATCAGCGCTCATATCGGTCGTAAACATCCTCGATCCTGAGAAACGTGACATGCACAACTAACGGTGACGTCGGTTTCCCTCGTGAAAAAGACGTCCGTTAACTCGCAAGGTGATGATTACGAGAACGTCCTGTGTCCCTCGAAAGAAACGGCATCCACTTGTCCACAAGCCAAAAACGTCTTCCAGACATCGTATCCCTCCATGATGTCCAAACAGGTGCAACCTTGTCGCACATGCACTCTACCCGAGGTATGGTCCCATCAATCTAGCCACAACGATCACGGATGCATGTGACAAAAGATGCAGGAAAAAGTCATAAAAAGAATAAAGCAAGGTAACCAAACGTGAAGGAAAAAGGTATGATGAAAACGAGCTGAAAAACACTTGCGTTTGTAGCCCGAAAAACGTATAAAGTGATGAAGCAATAAATGAGGCAACGGCAAAATTTTCAAAAAGCAACACCTTGAAGAATGAAAACGGTTTGGAGTTTTGTGAAAAGAATCTACTTTTCCTATCCCCGGAAAATATTTTATTTTTATTTTCTTTTTCTTTTTCTCTTTTTTCTTGCCTTTCTTTTTTTTTCTCTACCTTTTTTTACTTTATTATTATTATTTTTTTCTTCTTTTCTTTTCTATTTCCTTGTTCTTCTTTTCTTTTTTTTCTTCTCTTTTTCTTTTTCTTTTCCGGAACAGGTGGGGTCTATACTTTGAAAAACAGGTAAACATTTTTCTATAAAAGGCAAAACAACGGAAAGCAAAAACCACAAAGCATCCAAAAGACAACAAAACGCTCAGGCAAACAAAACACAACGTTCAGGAAAAAGGAAAAGACAACGCGTCGAGACAACATGCATGCTCCATCGTCTGTCTTCTTTGTCGAAGGTTCCTCCCTAGGCAGAAGAAACCGGTTAGCCTACAGCCTAATCAACGAACGTCCAGAGGAACTACCGAACGAGCTCGGCAGGATGCCTCGCCTGGTCTTCGTCGACGAACTCTACTCCTCCAGGTTTTCCATCACTCCCATGGAAGGGACGTTCTTCCTAGAGGATCAAAGCACTCTGAGGACCTCCTTCTATGGCTCGGCCAATTCCGTCATGTTTTTCATTTTTGAAAGACTTCAGGAATTCAACCTAGAGCCCACTTGCCATTTCCTGGACCAAGGCACCTACTACCAGCTCTCGATGACTGCCCAGAGCATGCCCAGAGCAACTGGATTACCCCCAACTTGGCCGAAGGCCCGACTACTGGTGTGGAACTGCAGAGGAATCGGTAGGCATTCCCAAGAGTTCTCGCGTGCCATGAGGGACCTGAAGAACCAATACAAGCCCAACATGGTCCTTCTCAGGGAGACCCAGTGGCAGCCTAAAGACGATCACGGTGTCATCCCACTTCGGTTCCCTCCAGCAAACCGGTTCGAGCTTCCTGGTCAGAACAACACGGGCGACATGTGGTTCTCGTGGAACGATAGCATCAGGGTGAACATTAACAATGACCCCAATAGCTTCAGGGTCAACGTTGTACCAAGAAGATGAATAATTTTTATAATAATATCAATGTAATAATAATATTAGTAATATTAATAATATTTATGTTTCTGCATATTTATGGCATCAATTACTTCTTATGTGAATGTTCTGTGGCAAGCTGGCGTCCCTCGACTGGATCCATCATGTACTAAATAAATGATATAAATACAAAATAATAAACATATGGAGCGAGCTATGCACAACAAATAAGCAAAACAATCACCCAAGGACCTACCGCCCGCTGCGCTACCAAAAATGAAACGCCCCGACCCGTATTTACCGTACATAGTAAACACGTGCCGAAACTGTAATGACCCGACCAAACAAAGCCCAGCATATAGTGTATACAACAGAAAATGTAGCTCAATAGCCCAAAATATAAACATCAGAAATCCGACCCTTTGACCCAACATAAAAACCGTCATCCAATCTCGGGAACATCAATAACATCACAACCGGCCCAAGGCCCAACAATAACAATAATCAGCACAACGGAAGACTTTTAAAACTCACAAAGACACTATATGCGACACTGATGCAAACTAATGGATCCGAGTCCTGTCCAAGGGATAACGCCGCAACCTGTCTGGAATGCATCATACCTGAACCACAAATAACTCAACCTACGGGATGAAAGCCCGCAGGTGAGGGGTGAGTCCGAAGTGCCCACCAACCATGGATAGACAATCGATATGCAACACTATAAAATACTCAAGGTCGAATACAGGCACAACAGCCAAACACACCAATCCAAAAGACACGACCCAAATCCAATTTTCCAATTTTATCTTTCCAGGCCCTGTCACGGATAAGCTAGGGTCGTACCAGGTTATCAACCTATTCCTGGTGCCAGATCAAAAAGAACCCGGGATCAACATCCCAATAACAAACTCAGGGATCAACATCCCAATCAAACCGGCATCAACATGCCCATCACAAGTAACCCAGATCATGGCCACCACAAAACAGTCTCAAACCATCTGGTCGTACCTCTACTTACCACGTGACAATTATATCATCATCATCCAAAAACCAAATCTCAGGGATCATCATCCCTAACTAAAACACCGGGATAGACATCCCAATCTAAAACCGAGGATCGACATCCTTATCACATTTTATTATCTAATCCATTATTCTTTATACCAAAAAGACACAAAGATAAACATCCAAAAAAACTCAATTCACGGGGATAAACATCCCAAAATCAAATCATGAGGATAAACATCTAAAAATCAATCAAGGCACGGGGATAAAAATCCCGAAACAAACCAGAGCAAATACAACACTCAACAGTGCAACAATCATCAAACACAACAACCGAGTAATATAGGTACATATTGAAGGAAATCCATCCTCACCTTAGCCGATTATTCAACTCTGAAGACAATAATCGGTCCAAAGCCGGCTCGTCGGAAACTGGCCGATACCAAAACCTATACAACAAAACAACATGCTCACATAAATGCACATAATTGTTATGCTATGATGCCATAAATTGTAAATTAAACCCCCCCTCGGTTATACGTCATCACCTTCATTATTATTATACTTGCCAAATATAATTACCAAATATTATTATTTTATTTTTCAAAAAGGTATTATTATATATACTTAGTGAAATATTCCCCAGAATATACAATACCATATTTATTTCCAAAATATTTCATAGCATGTATACCCCTTTTCTAAAATTATTTACTCTTATAATAATTTTTCAAAGGAATTTCATATTATAATTACATCTTCTCAAAATAGTGTTAGTGATATCATTTTATTTTTTTTCCAGTAAAACATATATATGTATTTCCAAAGGTATTATTATATGTAATTGGTAAAATAATTTTCAAAATTTATTTCCATAATACATATATCTTTCTCTAAAAGTATTAATAATATAATAGGTCTGCAAATGATATAAATCATATTAGTATGTCAAAAGTAATTATCTTATTTTCTAAAACATAACCATATACTATATGTATTTTCTAAATTTATAATTATATCTGGTCAAATTATTCATTTTGTCCACTTTCCAATGATAATAGAATTATGTATATATATAAACATATATTCAGAAATATATCCGTAATATATATCAAGATTAGTTCCCATATAATTTTTTCTAAAAGATATCGATCATATCACAATTTCTTAAAAATAATATTTCAGGGTAATTATCTATTTCCAGAAAATATATTTAGAAACCTTAATATTATTTTTCCAGAAATACATATTTTATTTTATTATTTACTTTTTTTATTTATTTTGGACTGGGTCATGAACAGTCGAGCCTGGCCCAACATTTACTGACCCAACCCAGACCATAACCAAGCCCAAGCTGGGCAGTCCGGCCCTCAACCCAGGACCTGCATGGAACCGGGTCAAGTCCATCGCAAACGGGTCATCAACCCCATGCTTACCATAGGAGCAGCAGCAGCGGTGAGGGCGGCGACGAGCAGGTGACGGCGTGAGGTGCAAGCAAGGCGACGCGGATGAGGAGGAGACGGCGTCGCGACAGATGGGGAGGCGGTGGTGGCTGCAGGTGGCCGCGACTTGGCTGTTGCGCATGGGAAGGACGGCGATGGAGAAGGTTGCAGGCGCTCGCGGCGGCGGCGAGGAGAGGAAACACGAGGGAAAGAGACGGTGGACCGAGGCGGCTCTGCTCGTCAGATCTGGCGGCTCGTCGATGTTAGAACTCATGCCACCTTGTCTCATTTCAGGGTTTTGATATTGACAAACCAAGCATGAATCATTTGATGACAACCTTGAAGCAAAAAGAAATCAATCAAAGAGCAAAGGTCTAAGGAGAAAAGAGCACAAGAATTGAAGTAACAAGCAAGAAGAGTTAGGAACAAAAAATGTACAAGGGTAAAACACTCAATACCTCTGAGACATTGACTCAAAACAAAATCAAATTTTACTCATGCATTCAATAGCAAAATGTTTTGCAACAGCAAACCATCGATGTCCAAATTGAGACATCGATGTTCCATCAATTGATGTCTTTAAATTGATTTTCGCCGAACCAAAAATTATTTTACAGAACCAAATGAACATCGATGTTCTTCAAGTCACCATCGATGTTCTTCAAGTAAACATCGATGTTCTTAAAGCAAACATCGATGTTCTCATGATGATTCTTTCAAAATGATTTCACTGAACCAAATGAACATCGATGTTCTTCAAGTAAACATCGATGTTCCCATGATGATCAGCTTTAAAATGATTTTGCCGAACCAAATGAACATCGATGTTCAGTGAGTAAACATCGATGTTCTAGTGACCGTTGGACTCAATAATTCATATTTACTGGCAAAACATCGATGTTCCCTTTGGTAAACATCGATGTTCTCATGACCGTTGGTCCAATAATTCAAATTTACTGGCCAAACATCGAAGTTCTAAGTTGAAACATCGATGTTGTGCAGTTTTGAGCAGACACCTTTTTCAACATCCCATACTATTTTGTCTAAAGGTATTTTGGATTAATTCCATAACGATCATACATGTTTTGAGACATATAAATAGAGGATTTACATCTCTGTTTAAACAATCAACTCTCTACATTTTAAGCATTCATTGTTATACATTCATACATATTTTTATGAGCCAATATTCTTGAGAATTGAGAGTTGCCTTTATAGAGCTTTACTTGTTACTCATATCCACTCTTTTGAGAGAGCTTTTGTTTGAGTGATTTTGAGTGTTGTCATACACCTTAAGGGAGGATTGTTCCCTTGTAGCAACTCATAGGAAGAGTGTTTTCTTTCCTTAAGAGAAGTCTTGAAGTGAGGTATCTTCAAGCAAGTAGAGTTTCGTGTGACTCGAGCTCTAGGTTTGTATATAGTTTGTTAAGCACCTGGAAGCTTAACCTAGATAGTGAAATCTTCGAGAGAGTCTCTCGGAGGACTGGATTAGCCACACAAGTTGTGTGTGTGAACCAGTATAAATTTTGGTGTGTCCTTATTCTTTCAATTCCGCATTCATTTCCTGCAAGTTTTTGAATTTGTTCGAAAAACGCTATTCACCCCCCCTCTAGCGTAGGGCACCTGTTGTAACAATTGATAGCGGAGCCTAACTCTCTGAAAGACTTAACTGTTTGAGAGAAACTTTCCATGGCTTCTTCAAGTAATTATGCAGGACTCTTCGAAGGACAATCAACCACTCGCCCACCGCTCTTTGATGGCACCAACTACAGCTACTGGAAAGAGAGGATGAGAATCTTCCTCCAAGCCAACAACTATGCTCTTTGGAGAATCATGAAGATCGGAGAGCAAATTCCAACGAAGAAAGTTGGTGAAACCATAGTGACAAAGACGGAGGAGGAGTATGACGCTGCAGACATTACGATGGTTGAAAAAAACACCAAATCAATCAACATGCTATATTGTGCAGTCAACCCCGATGATTATCGGAAATTCTCTTGCTGCACAACCGCAAAAGAAATGTGGGATAAGCTGGAGATCACCTACAAAGGAACCGATCAAGTTCGAGAGGCCAAGATCGACTCCCTCACTGCAGAATACGAACTCTTTCGCATGAAGGAAAATGAGAGGATTGAGGAGAAGTTCTATCGATTCTCCAAAATAGTAAGCAACCTTCATGCTCTCAAGAAGGTCTACTCCGACAAGGACTTGGTCAGAAAATTCCTTAGATGCC
Organism: Turnera subulata; assembly: GCA_028386065.3. Taxonomy (NCBI): domain Eukaryota; kingdom Viridiplantae; phylum Streptophyta; class Magnoliopsida; order Malpighiales; family Passifloraceae; genus Turnera; species Turnera subulata. The sequence continues at coordinate 8,275 of JAKUCV010002005.1, read as the reverse complement.
TCACTCCCGAATGGCGCTCTAAAGCCGACGCAATCTATGAAAATATCGGGACAAGCCATTGACGGTCTTAGAGGTAACCTTCTAACCCATAAAACTACTATTCTTAAACCCTCTTTGCAGGAACCAAAGAAGAAGGACATAGCTCTCAAAGCTTCCACCTCCAAGACGCAAGACCTCACTGAATTGGACTCTAGCGATGACGATCGAGAACTCGGACTTGTCACCCGTAAAATCCACAAATTCATGAAGAAAGAATTTGAAAGGAAAGGAAGGAAGACGTCCGGTCTACCAAGTGTTATGGATGTGGAGAGGTTGGGCACATCAAGCCTAAGTGCCCCAAGGCAAAGGAGGGAAAAGAAAAGAAGCCCTACAAGAAGCAAAGGGCATACATTTCTTGGGCAGGTGATTTCGGCGATGAATCATCCGATAGCGATGAAGAAGAAGCGGTCAACCTATGTCTCATGGCACGAGAGGAAGAACCGGAAGAGGTAAGTACTTCTCACTCAAGCGAAGATTTTACTTTTGAAGAATTGCAAGATGCATTTAATGAGCTTTATGGTAAATACATTTCGGCATCTAGAACTAATAAGGGCTTAAAGAAACAACTTGCAACTCTAGAAAATGATATGGAGAAAGGAGTAAATAGTTTTTTATGTCCTTCCACTTACTCAATTTCGCATTTGTTGTCCCTCTTCGTTTAATTTCACTTATGTTGTCCCTCAACTTACAATTTACCGGGTCACCCTATCCATTTTACAGGTTATAGCGGGTTGATTGTCGTGGTACTGACACGTGTCACGTGGGGGGTCAATAGGCTGCTATTTTTCATTTTTTTCTAAATTTAATTTCTAAAAATTCTTATTTAAATTATTAATTTTTTCAAAACTAAATATTTTTTTTTAGAAAGAGAAAAAAAACGCAAAAAAACGCAATTTGCCCATTGTTTATTTTTTTTATCCCTTTTCTGACCAAATTTTTTTGGAATTAAATAAATTGTTTTTTAATTTATTATTTAGGTAAGAAGCTTACTCCAAACCGTTGGATTAAAATGATTAAACGAATCACCCCCCAATACTAGTCCAAACAATCAACCAATCTAAGCAACCAGTGACGCTTTCTTCATCAACCCAAAACTCATTGAAATCGAAAAACCCATTCGTTTGACAGCAAACAAAACACAAGAAATCTACTACTCACACTAGTGGCAAGATTAAAGCGGGCGGCGGCGACGACTGTATATACCATGCAACCATCTTGGAGTCTCCTTCCTCCCATCGCTCACGACTACCAGATCGGCATAACAATTCACATTATGGATGTGGTTGTGGTTCTAGATCAGTTCAAAAGGTAGAGCTCGAGATCTGTCTCCTCCCTTGGTGGTTGTTTTGCCTTTCTTTGTCGGTGGGGATGCCTCCCTTTGCTCGGGAACGGCACCACCACCTCTCCCAACTTTATTCCCCTTGCACAAACCCAAGGCTAAGATTAAAAAAACCTTCCTCTAAACAAAAACCCCCAAAACCGCCACCACCACCATCAGAAAACCCTAAAACAAACGACCTCTGTGTTCAGCCCCTCCTCTTTCCAATTCACCAATAAAGTTCTGGATTCTCTCATGCCAAGCCCACCAGCCGTTTTCCTCGCTTCCCAAAATCCTCCGCGCCGGATACTTCACGAACATCGCGTCCTTTACCAATTTCTCAACAGATTCACTTGAAAAAAATGCTGATGTAGAGCCACCATCACCTACTCCTCCCGCGGATGGTAAGACTGGTAATGAATTTGAAAACCACTAACTGGTGGAGAGCTATGGTCTCTGCAAGTAGTGGGTCGATTTTAGGTTTGGGGGATTGGGGAGGGTTCAGGATTTGACGGTTGTGGTTGAGTAGATGGGCAAGGAGGAGCAGTAAGAATGTTCTTAATTGTGAGCACAATTTTTTAAATTGTGTTGTTTTCGTTCTTGTTGATGGGTTCGTGTGTGGGTTGGATTTTTGCTATAGTTTGGAACGAAGAAGGGAGGAGGGATTTTTGCTGTTGCTGTGGATTTGAGCAGGGGCGGCGAATGGAGGAGCAGGGGCGGCGAAGGGAGTTGTAGACCAGCGTCTTGGTGTAGTGGCGGCGATGGGCTATGGTGGTGTGATTTCTCGATAGAAAGAGAGCAATTATGGCGGCGACTGTGCAAGGGGACATGGCTTGTCCGACGGCGACCTTTGCAGTGCGGCTGGTAGCGTTGCTCGAGTATGCGAGCGAGCAGTTGAGTGTAGGTATTGGATTTCGTTGTGGGCTGTGTCAGCGTCTGGACAGAGAAGCATGAAGGGTGGTGGCGGCGTTTTGTTATGTTGTGTTGAAGAGATCCCTAGGTTATTTGTGAAATCTAAAGGATGGAATATAATACGACGTCATTTTATTATCCCAAACCTCCCTCCCAAACATGTTTAGTGCGTAGGTCCACTATAAACAAATAATAAAAATAATTTATTTTGTTTAACAATTGTTTCAGAAATTAAATTTTGACGAAAAAGAGAGAATAAATTAAAAATCAGCAAAATGTGGTCCACCACTTGACACGTGTCAGCACCGTAGTCTTTAGCCTACTGTAGAGGGTGAAAAGGACAACATGGCCCTGTAAATTGAGAGTTCAGGGACATCATGAGTGAAATTAAACGAAGAGGGACAACAAATGCGAAATCGATAAAGTGTAAGGACAGAAAAAACTATTTACTCTATGGAGAAAGTGTGAAGTGAAAATGAAAAGCTTAAAGAAGAGAATAAGTTTTACGAAAAGAGGAGTGCTAATAAACCGGAAAGTCCAATTAAGGAATGCACATCATGTAAGTCATTAAAGGAACAAGTTGAAGAACTTGAAACAAAAACTAAGGAGTGTTCATCATGTGAGACATTAAAAGAACAAGTTAATGACTTGAAACAACTCTAAAGAAATTTAACACCCCTCAAAAGAATTTAAATTCTCTCTTAGGTAATTTGCAATCAACTAAACATGGAGTAGGTTTCAAGAATGAACCTAAGAAGAAGAAAGTTGAGACAAAATCTAGGAAACCTAAGGTTCATCCCAAAGAAAACAAAGCAAGTAAAATGCACAAATTTAGGCAACATAGTAACTATTATCAACCCAGAAGGATGCACAACCCAAATGTTCTTTGCCATTATTGCAATAGGATAGGACACATTGCTCCTGTTTACTTTACTAGGCATAGGCATTGGGCGCAAGAAGAAGCTCATTACCGTTATGCTTCTAACCCTCAAGGACCCAAAAAGATTTAGGAACTAAAAACCCATTGATTTATTTTGTAGGTATGCTTGAAGGCATCAAGTGTACTTTGGTACCTTGATAGCGGATGCTCCAAGCACATGATCAAAGAAGCATCCAAGTTCTTGATTAATTCTTGTTGAAATGCAAGGATGAGTGGTATTGTTGAAAATAATCATCCTTTGGTTGAAATCGTTCTATTCTTTCTAGTATACTTTTAATAGTGCTCTTAATGCTTACTTAATTAATTAATGCTTATTGATTATTGCATACATATCATTCTTGAGTAATAATAGTCTTGAGCATCCTATCTTACCTCGGTTGAAAAATAGCTTAGAAGTGAATTAATTCTGCATAAAGTAAAATTTGGGTAGTAGGTTCATATCCAAATGTTACAACCCGAGAGAACAAGATAGTTTCTTTTTCGCATCAAGCATAATAGATCAAGTCAAGGAACATTTTCTTATCATTAAACATTCATAAAGAAATAATACACATGCTTAACCATAAATATTTTTATTATTTGTTTTAACGGTTGGGTACAGCAATGACTCTGAAACTGTTAGGATCATTAGCAATATTGATCCTAATGCTATCATTCCAAGAAAACCACATTCCACCCAAATTGTTTTGGCCATGGAGTTCGAACCAATTTGCTGGAGGAAAAAAAAAGCGGGAGGACACCGTGATTATCTCCAGGCTGCCACAAGGTCTCTGTGAGCAGAACCATGTTGGGCTTGTACTGGTTCTTCAGATCTCTTAAGGTTCGTGTGAACTCTTGGGAGTGCCTAGTGATTCCTCTGCAGTTCCAAACCAGAAGGCAAGCTTTTGGCCAAGTGGGTGGTAAGCCAGTTGTCCGCGGAACGCTCTGAGCAGTCATTGAAATTCGGTAATAGCTGCCCTCATTCAGAGTCTGGCAAGAAGGCTCTAGCCTAAACTCCTGAAGTCTGTTAGAGATGAAGAACATGATGGAATTGGCCGAGCTGTAGAAGGAAGCTCGCAGGGTACTTTGGTGCTCCAGGAAGATTGTCTCCTCTATGGGTGTGACAAAGAACCGGGACGAGTAGAGCTCGTCAACGAAGACCAAACGAGGCATCCTCCCGAGCTCGTTTGGCAGTTCCTCTTGTTGCTCATTTATCAGGCTATAGGCTAACCGATTCCTTCTTCCTAAGGTGGCTCCCTCAACAAAGAAGACAGACGATGGAGCAGACATTTTTGTCTTGTTGTGGTTTGTGTATCTCTCTTTCTCTGAATCGTATTTTTCTCAAAATGCCTTTGATTATTTACTAACCATTGCTTTGCCTTTTATAGAAATACGATTACCTATTTTTTAAAGTCTAGACCCTACCTATTTTTCGATAAACGGTAAAACAAACCTCTCTCTTCACAAAACTACAAAATATTTACGCTCCTCAAGGCTCTTTTTTTTAAAAAAATTTTTACCACTATCTACATTATTACTCTTATCACGTTGCATGTTTTCGGGCAACAAACACTTGTGCTTTCTAGCTCACTTCTCACATGCATTACTTTTTCACTCTGGCTATCTTGGTTCTTCAATAAAGGGATACGAATCCCAAAAGTCGCTTTTTACTCATGTGGGGTTTATGAACAAGTGGTTGCTAATTATTGTCATTAATTCGCCGTGCATTATGACGTCATTTTTTGGCTTACACAAATAATGAACATCGTTTTATTATGGAATATTTGATTTCTATTATTGCTAGAAATTCGTGATTTCATCACTTATATTCTTTTTGGTTACTAATAACAGGCTTGATTTTATTGGATCTTATATCATTCCTACCATTTATGTTTAAAAACAAGCTTGATTAAGAAAAAGGAACTACTTATTTATTCATTCATAAAATATTACAATAGAAACAATCTATGAAGTCATTTGCTTCTCTAGTTCCTTTACATGTTTGCGGACATTCTCAACTTGGGAGGAAAGTCCCATACAGGCCATCTCGATCTGCATCATAGCAGAGCTGATCTTCTTTAGGGCTACGTTTAGATGCCCAAGTGTTTGTAATGGTGTATTACTGTGAGCTATCCCTTTGCCCTTCGGATCATCAGTTTCTTTGGTAACCGTCTTCTTTTGACGCTTGTGAGATATGGCCGTGTCTTCCAAATGACCAGGGACATTCCTCCGCTTGCGATGTTTCTTCGGCTTTTCCTCAACATCGGAACCACCAAAGAGAGGTGCACCTAAAGTATAACTTAACTCCTCCGAATCAGATGTAGTTCTAGTCCTTAGTGGTGAGTCCATGGTTTGAGAAATGCTTTGCCAAGCATGAGGATGGTATTTATAAGCAGAAAGTGATTACGGTAAGGACATATACGAGATTTCATGTTGAAGAAAGTGGAATACTCGAGAAAGTTGCTGACGTAAGCCGTGACGAGACTATCAAAATCCGTAAAGAAAGAGTCATTCTTCGGAAATTCGAAATGAACTAAAAATCCCTGACTCTACATTGATCTAATTTGAGTATTTTTATTGTCTTACCTTTACTGACATGAGCGTCCGAGTATTTTCTATGTTATTTTGCAGGTACCCTTCATTTATGCCAAAAGATAGGGGGAACAAGAAAGTCGAGACTGCAAAACATCGATGTTGCTCAACTTCACATCGATGTTCCTAATGTACAAACCTGGACCCGAGGCTGTCCAACATCGATGTTGAGGAGTCAACATCGATGTTGAGTGGACTTCAGCTCATACCATTCCCAACCAACAGCTTTAAACATCGATGTTTAGTATCGAAACATCGATGTTCAGTAAGTATTTTTCTTCCCAGTAGCTTTAAACATCGATGCTTCCAGGTAAGACATCGATGTTCTGTCATTTCAGATTACAATTTTTCATCCAGTAGTTTTAAACATCGATGTTCTCATATTACAAAATCGATGTTGTCTCGATTGGCGGCATTTCAGCTTGTGTCTAGAGGCTTCACAACATCGATGTTGAACTTATGACCATCGATGTTTAGCCCTCACTTTTCAAAAAAAAAAATATAGCCGTTGGGAGTCAAACATCGATGTCTTCAATCAGAACATCGATGTCTAGGCGTTAAAATTTCAAAAAAAATATAGTCGTTTCTAGTCATTGGAGCCTGTTGTAAGGACTACAACAGCTCTATTTTGGCTCCCCTATATAAATGATGCTTCCCTCCCTCATTTACATACTCACTACTGTTCATTCATTTTCTAAATTCTTCTCTCCTATGTTATCTTTCATGTCTCTTCAATTTCAATAAAGAATTTGCCGTTGCTATTTTCTTTTTGCTAATGCCAAAAAGGGGAAGATAAGATTCAGAAGTATATGCACAAAAATAATATGCACCAAGTTAGGGGGAATCATAGTTTGAAAAACATAGGGGGAATTAACCTCACTTATGAATTCATAAAACTTGGCATATACTCCTATTTGTTTGTCATTATCAAAAAGGGGGAAATTGTTAGAACTCATGCCTCCTTGTCTCATTTCAGGGTTTTGATGTTGATAAACCAAGCATGAATCATTTGATGACAACCTTGAAGCAAAAAGAAATCAATCAAAGAGCAAAGGTCTAAAGAGAAAAGAGCACAAGAATTGAAGTAACAAGCAAGAAGAGTTAGGAACAAAAAATGTACAAGGATAAAACACTCAATTCCTCTAAGACATTGGCTTAAAACAAAATCAAATTTTACTCATGCATTCAATAGCTTCTTTTCAATCATGAAATGTTTTTTGAGCAATGAACATCGATGTTCTGGTTGTAGACATCGATGTTCCTGCCTTCAAATAATCTTTCAAAAACAGGCAGTAGCTCAGAACATCGATGTCGGAATCCCAAACATCGATGTTCTCATGACCGTTGCACTTGAAAATTTTTTGCAACAGTAAAACATCGATGTCCAAATTGAGTCATTGATGTTCCATCAATTGATGTCTTTAAATTGATTTTCGCCAAACCAAAAATGATTTTACAGAACCAAATGAACATCGATGTTCTTCAAGTCACCATCGATGTTCTTCAAGTAAACATCGATGTTCTTAAAGTAAACATCGATGTTCCCATGATGATCCTTTCAAAATGATTTCACCGAACCAAATGAACATCGATGTTCTTCAAGTAAACATCGATGTTCCCATGATGATAGCTTTAAAATGATTTTGCCGAACCAAATGAACATCGATGTTCAGTGAGTAAACAACGAAGTTCTACTGATCGTTGGACTCAATAATTCATATTTACTGGCAAAACATCGATGTTCCCTTTGGTAAACATCAATGTTCTCATGATCGTTGGTCCAATAATTCAAATTTACTGGCCAAACATCGATGTTCTAAGTTTAAACATCGATGTTGTGCCGTTTTGAGCAGACACCTTTTTCAACATCCTATGCTATTTTGTCTAAAGGTATTTTGGATTGACTCCACAATGATCATACATGTTTTGAGACATATAAATAGAGGATTTACATCTCTGTTTAAACAATCAACTCTCTATATTTTAAGCATTCATTGTTATACATTCATATATATTTTTATGAGCCAATATTCTTGAGAATTGAGAGTTGCCTTTATAGAGCTTTACTTGTTACTCATATCCACTCTTTTGAGAGAGCTTTTGTTTGAGTGATTTTGAGTGTTGTCATACACCTTAAGGGAGGATTGTTCCCTTGTACCAACTCATAGGAAGAGTGTTTTCTTTCCTTGAGAGAAGTCTTGAAGTGAGGTATCATCAAGCAAGTAGAGTTTCGTGTGACTCGAGCTCTAGGTTTGTATATAGTTTGTTAAGCACCTGGAAGCTTAACCTAGATAGTGAATGTTAGGAACAATAGACTTAAGCTAGAGGGGGGGTGAATAGCTTATGACCGAAAATTAAAAACTTTGCAGGAAATGAAGTGCGGAATTGAAAAATAGAAGGACACAAGAGATTTTTATACTGGTTCACACACAACTAATTTGTGGCTAATCCAGTCCTTCAAGATACACTTGAAGAGTTCACTATCTACCGTTAAG
>JAKUCV010002004.1:0-10795 GCA_028386065.3 Turnera subulata | reverse complement strand
CTCTAACTGATTCGTTCCAGCCTTCGTCTTGGTCTAGATGATTCGTTCCAGCAGTTGGGTGAAAGACCTCAACCGAACAAGGTACGAAATTTTGTCATACGGTTTATATGCTTCACATGTGGTTCTTGGCTAAGTTTCCATTGCTTCCGCTGCATTTTATGCTTGTATATGAATGTCATATTGCTTACGGAATCTTACATGGATCTTTGGTGATATCTGGGTTTATGGGCTTGTGCGATTGTTCCATTCTTGTCACAATAGAGCTCAATCGGACTACTCCAAGTTCAGTTATGAACTTCTTAATCCAAACAGCCTCTTTCCCTGCTTCAGAGGTAGCTATGTACTCGGCCTCAGTTTTAGAATCGGCTACTGTTTTTTGCTTTGAACTTTTCCAGCACACAGCACCACCGCCAAGGCAAAAAAACATATCCTGACTGCGATTTTAAAATCATCCCTTTCAGTTTGGAAGTTAGCATCTGTATAACCCTTTACAACAAGCTCATCAACGCTTCCAAAAAATGAGGAATGCTGATGAGTGCACATTTTGCACTCATTTTCGGGTGATTTTCACGGTTTTTAGCTTGCGAATATAACTTATTTTATTTGATTATGTTGTTTTCTTCCTTGTTTTCTATTTTATTTTTTCAAATAAACCATTTTCTAGTCTTCTTGTATTCTTATGCATTAATAGGCGCCAAACCACCAAGTTTCAGAACAAATGTGCAGTTTTTCTGCACAGGCTGCCCATACGAGGTGCTCCAGCCCATGTAACCCGTGGACAAGTGGCAGACAGGGAGGATAATACCCAGATTTGGCCTCAAAGTATCCTTGAATCATTTCCTATACGTTGCTGGATATTTTGAGTGGACCAAATGTAGAGTTAAAAATGAAGGAAATCATGTGGGTGTCTTCCTAGTCATGACGTGGTCCACGCTTGGACACATGCATGGAAGGATTATTGGAAGATGACTTGGTCCCCTGGATCTAAATTGTATCTGCATGAAAAGAGGAGCATGGTTTCACCAATTCCCACATGCTCATGCAAATCCAACGATCCAAGGAATGTCCTTAGTACACCATGCGCCAACTCCACACATTAAGCACATACATGTGCTATTTTTGGAATGAAGATTGGAGGGAAGCTTGGTCAATGGACACTTGGCAGCACACACATGAGTCAAAGAACCACTTACCTGCAGCTTGGAGTTGGTTGTGAAAGGTGGCAAAAGAGCACCTATTTTTGGCGCAAAGGAAGTGGTCCTCCCCTCCAAATTTGGCGCCACTTCCACTCATTTCCAGTCCCTTCCCTCCATATTTTGGCACTATAAAAGGGTGCTCACAAGAAAACAAGGACATCAAGTCTTCTAGCATTACTCAAATCGACAACTACACACAAATAGCTTAGGACTTGTAATTTTCTTTCCTTTGTCGTTCAAGCATATTTAGCTCTAGCTTTTGGAAGTTTCTTAGCTTAGGATTTGTCTCTTTTGGTTCAAGGTTGGCTCCAATATTCTTGTAAGTTTCTACCTTGAATTAGTCATGATGATTTATTTCCAAGTTCTTGTTATTTTCTTTAAAGCTATGTCTTGCTAAATTTGTAATCTAGGATTAGGGGATGAACTTGTTAATGTTTTCATGATCATTTAAATAAAGAATTATTTTTCGATTCTATTCTTCTTTAATTCGGTTTATGCAACTTTACGTTGTTAATTGCTTGATCACCAATTAGCATAAATCCGTAATAGGCGAATGTTAAGTGACAACGTCGTTTACCTATAGAAAAACATAAACCGGGCTATAAAAACCGACCTCGAAGGAGGCGTGCTTTTTATTGGAGATTAAGTAGGGAAATTTCTTAATACTCTTAGTTTATTTCATCACTAGCAAATGGATAGTGGACATAAACTAGGAATGGATTTTACGGCGCTATGAGAGTAGGCTATCGATCTAGTTTAGATTTTCCGTTTCTTTTAAAGAAGTTTAATTTTAGAATTTAATTCATAGATTCTACATAGGCTAGCTATGTGGTGACAGTACATGGCCTGCTTATGTGTAGCTTAATTGTATGGAAATATTGGCAAGGAATTCTCCGAAGTCCTAGGTGCTTTATATTATTGAATTTAATCTCAATATTAATCGCTTTCGTCTTTGTTTCAAACATCAATCCCTCTCAATTCTCTATTCCTCTAGATAATCATAAATTGCATTGTTAATAGTACTTAGCAAATATCCCTGTGAGACGACCTTGGTACTACAACAACCCCGTATACTTGCGAGAAGGCTATCAAATGCATCCTTAGTCCATCTCAAGTACTTTAGGATGTTCATTACAGCTGTCCAGTGACTCTCACCGGGATCAGCTTGATACCTACTTATGACACTTAATGCATATGAGACATCTGGTCGAGTACACAATATAGCATACATGATAGATCCTATTGCAGATGCATATGGGATCCTACTCATACGTTCTCTCTCTTTAGATGTACTAGGACAATGATTCTTTAGGAGAGTTATACCGGGTGACATGGGCAAAAATCCTTTCTTGGAATCTTGCATACTAAACCTTTTAAGTACTTTGTCAATGTATGTACTCTGACTTAGGCCAAGAAGCCTTTTAGAACTATCGCTATAGATCTTTATACCTAACACGTCGGTAGCTTCACCTAAGTCCTTCATTGAGAAATTTTTCCCTAACCAAGTGTTTACGGACTGTAGTGATGGAACATCATTCCCAGTGAGCAGAATGTCATCCACATATAGTAGCAAGAAAATAATAGTGCTCCCACTAACCTTCTTGTAAACACCTGGCTCATCTTCATTCTTGATGAAACCAAACTGTTTGATTACTTCATCAAAATGAAGATTCCAACTCCGAGAAGCTGGCTTCAGTCCATAAATGGATCTTTTCAATTTGCATACTTTGCCAGCATTTTCTGGAGTGTCAAAACCTTCAGGTTGTGTCATATACACATCCTCTAAGAGATTTCCATTAAAGAAAGCAGTTTTGACATCCATCTGCCAGATTTCATAATCATGGTATACAGCTATGGCCAAAAGAAATCGGATGGATTTAACCATGACAACTGGTGAAAAAGCTTCTTCATAGTCAACACCATGAACTTGTTCGAAACCTTTTGCGACCAATTGCCCTTTAAAGGTAAGTACATTACCATCCATGTCAGTCTTCTTCTTATAGACCCATTTGCACCTAATGGGTTCAAGGTCCAAACCTTGTTTTCATACATGGATTCCATCTTGGAATTCATGGCTTCAAGCCATTTCTCAAAGTCTGGGCCCGTAATAGCTTGTTGATAGAAAGTGGGCTCTTCTTGATCCATGAGCATCACGTCCCTAGTATGAGTCAAAAGAAATCCATATCTCTAAGGCTCACGCCGAGTCCTATCAGACCTACGTGGTCCATGTTCTACAGGTACAGGATTTTCACCAACTACAACTTGTGGCTCCTATTCTTGTTCCATCTCAGCCTCTGTAACCTCTTGTTATTCTCGATCTTCTTCTAGTTCTACTTTTCTCCCACTGATCCCTCTAGAAATAAATTCACTTTCTAGAAATGTAGCAGTACGAGCAACAAACACCTTTTGTTCCATGGGATTATAGAAATAATATCCTTTAGTTTCTTTAGGATATCCAACAAATAAGCACTTATCAAATTTAGGGCCGAGTTTGTCTAATGCTTGTCATCACACGTATGCCTCATAACCCCAAATCTTCATGAAAGACAAACTAGGACGTTTACCAGTCCACATCTCATATGGTGTCCTTTCAACCGATTTAGAAGGAAAACGGTTAAGTGTAAAAGCAGTTGTCGTTAAAGCATGTCCCCAAAAAGAAGGTGGAAGGTCAGCTTGACTCATCATGGAACGAACCATCCCTAACAAAATTCGATTTCTCCTTTCATATGCACTATTCCATTGAGGTGTTCCAGGTGGAGTAAGTTGTGATACTATACCACATTCTTTCAGATGATCAAGAAATTCTTGGTTTAAGTATTCGCCTCCTCGATCAGATCGAAGCATTTTAATACTCTTGCCGAGTTGATTCTGTACTTCATTCTTCAATTCCCTGAACCTTTCAATGGATTCTAACTTGTGCTTCATAAGATACACATAGCCATATCTACTATAGTCATCAGTAAATGTAATGAAGTACAGGAATCCACCTCTAGCCTGTGTTGACATAGCCCACATACATCTGAATGTATAAGTCCTAATAAGTCTGAAGTGCTTTCACCATTACCAGTAAAAGGAGTCTTTGTCATCTTGCCCAATAAACATGACTCGCTTGTCTCATAAGATTCAAAATCAAATGAGTCTAAGAATCCATCCTTATGGAGTTTAGATATACGAGTCTCATTTATATGACCCAAGCGACAATGCCAGAGATATGTCGTATTAGAATCATTCAGTTTGACCATTTTGGTGTTAATGTTATAAATGGGATTTTCAAGATCTAGAATATACAAACCATTGCTCAAATGTGTACTACCATAATAAACAGCATTCGAATAAATAGAACAACAGCTGTTTTTTATTATAAATAAAAAACCCTTCTTGTCCAAACAAGAAACATAAATCAAATTCCTACATATAGTAAGCACAAAATAACAATTGTCCAATTCCAAAATCAAACCACTAGGTAAAGAAAAACGATAAGTCCCTACGGCTAATGCAACAACTGTAACGCCCCAATTTTTCATAATTTAATTTATGAAAATTTTTGGAATTTATTTCCAATTCTGCCCTTGAAAGTTTTTCGGAGTTTTTGGGCCCTATGGTATTTAATTACCTCGAGTTATTATGTTTTTGTCGGGGTTTCATCGCTTTCGAGCCTTCGTTGGAGTTAAATCGAGTGTTGGTGTTGAAACTAAAGTTTTTGGTGTAGTTGGTCCAAAACTACGTAGTTTTGAAACAGTGGAAAAAAAAAAAAAAGAAAGGATGGTTGACTGGGCAGGCAGGGTTGACCGCGCCCAAGTGAACGACAGGTCGTTCGACTTGGCCGACCAAAACCTAGCTACCCTTCTCTGTTTCTTTTTCTTTTCTTCTTTTCTTTCCCTTTCTCTCCTCCTCTCTTCGTTCTGCCGCCCGCTACCTCGTCTCTCTCTTTTCTCTCAACTCCATCTTTTCTTTCTTTGAGTCAACCGCCACCACCATCTTTTTCCCTCCATCACTCATCGCCGCCACCACCATCCATCTCTTCTTATCTTCTCCTTCTCCTTTGAGCCGTCGGACACCCAAGCAAGGAAGTTGCCGTTGCTGCCTTGCTGTGTTGAGTTCTGGGTTGTGCTGTGAGGAGGCCTCGAGCTGGTGAGGGCTGGAAGCGTGTTGTCGCCGCCGTCACTTTTGACGGGTAAGCCTCCGATCCTCTTTTCTTCTTCCTTTCCTCTCTGTTTGCTCAGTTGGTTTCTAATCGGCCGTTGTTTTGCTTCGGTGGGTGCTTCCAGTGGTGGTCCGTGTGTTGTGTTGGTCGACTATGGTGTTAGTGGTGGTTGTATCTGTGTTGTTGGCGGCCGGATGATGTTTTTCCGACTGGGGGTTGTAAGGCTCGGTTGTGTTTGGGTCGCCGCCAACAGATTGTGGGCGAAGCTCGGGTTTGTGTGGTTGGTGAAGAATTGAGTTTCTGCTTGCAGATCCGTTGTCGTCGAACACGGAATCGTTAGCTGGTAAGAGTCGGCATCCTATACCTCATTTTCTATGATTGTTTGATCTGGAATCATTGAGGAATTTGAGTTCTGTTGTTGGTGTTTGGGTTTGTGCTGTTCACAGCGGGTGTGTTGTGTTTTGGACTTTTGGTACTGTTATGGCGACGCCCGACCAGAATCCGGCAAACATGAATACTGTTTCGGCAAGTTGGCATTATTTCCGGCGGACAGAATCTTTCTCGGCTTCTAACTGTACTACCCAATGAGGTTTTGTAATTATTCTTTCATTCATGGCATGTAATGTTTAAAAACAAGTACTGCTTGATGTATCGGGAATATTGGGTTAGTGGAAACTGGAGAAATGAGTCACGTGGCCGGAATATTTTTCCGATGTGCACAATTTTTCTGAAGTCGGTTAATGCTTAGGCTCGGGTAATAACCTTAGAGCGGGTTTTAGAATAATCGGGCCCGTGTCTAGGCCCAATTAGGATGCATTATATTTATATGACTTAACTGGATTTGGTGAAATGGGCTTTGAGCCCAAGGGAATTCTAATGCCTAAAAGTGGACCGAATGGCATGAGCCCTAGGCCCAAGATCGTTTTGAGATTTATAAGGGGTTATTGGTGTGGGCTTTAGGCCCGGGTTTGAGATTTTGGACTTCGTCGGACTTTAAGCCTGTGGATCTTAGACCGTGACTTGGAGGTATGGATTCGGGAGTGGGAGTAGAATAGTCGGGTTAGATTAAATTAACGGATGCATTGCACAAGCATGCATAATTTATTTATTGTTGAATATCTTTGTAAGATAAGATGTCTATGTGTATAGGCACGAGTCATAATTCAGGAGTGGCTGGTACTAGTGGTGGACAGACAGAGCGCCATCATAACTGAGGTGACTCTATAAGACTTATATACTTGTATGTGAATACTTGTTGGTATGGTTAGGTAGTACTGTTTGCTGAGTATGCTTCATACTGTTGACTGTGTTGTGTACCTGGTTGTTTATGTGCTGGATTGTCATGACAATAAATATGTGCTGTTTGCCAAGTGATTCTCTTATGAACTGTTATTGCCATGCTTGTGATATATGCTGACTTGCTACATCCTGTACATTGTGAGCTTAGGCTCTGTTAGAGAACCTCTGTAAGGGTACACAACCTAGATACGACTTGAGGTGACACGTATACAATTTCATAATTGGTAACATAACGTACTTGAATAATTAATAAGTTCTACTGTGGGGCTGCTGACCGGTAGCACCGAGAGGGAATAGAGGGTATCCTTCGGGTCCTGTTATTTTAGTGAATTGTATTCACAGTGACGGCGACGAGGGAATTTATAGGTACGCCCTCGGTTAGTATATTAGTGAGAGTACCCCTCACAGAGCTGGCGCCTTGGGGATTTGTCGGGTGTACCCCTTGGTTATTTGTTATTATCCATTTCTTTCGATGAGAGCACCCCTGACAGAGCCGGTGACTTGGGGACTGACGGGTGTGCCCCAAGATTTGTATTATAACTTCTTTGAGGAGAGCACCCCTCCTAGAGCTGTCGGCCACTTGTTTGTTAGTGGTTTTCTTTGTCGGAACTTACCCATTCCGGTGTTGTTATTTAAACTCTATATATATGATTATTTTTGGGCATACGCCCTGGGGAGCTGGCCAGTCGCTACCGCGCCCGACGCACACAGTAGAGGGCCATTAATCATGATAAGTATATGATAACCAGATAATTCACCTAACACTTGTATATGTGGTATTTGACACATGTTGATTGTGTGTGTATACTTGTGCTCGTGGACTTACTCACCCTACGAGCCTGTCTTCGTGTGCCTGTATGTTTGTCTTATAATGTATATTGAGTAGGCGACTCATATAAATCGCCACCATGGTTTTACAGATCATTTGTAGCTTGTTGACGGTTGCTCTTACCTCGGGTATCAGACTCTTACATTACAGCAGGTAGCTGCGTTTCCTTCCTGGTGGATCCATAGAGTTGACACTTATATGTTCCACACTTTTCATTGACATTATTGTTATTTTTTCCACCGCGTATTATTGTCGGGATACTGTTTTGGTTTTCTTGGATTTGATCAGTTGTTGTTCCGGTAGGTTTAACTGGTGTTACATTGGCTAGTTAAGCCTGGTTTATATTTGACTCTTGTATCCCGATGTTTATTTTTGGTTACTCTGAGATATTGAGTTGATGTTTTTACACAGAGTTTGGCATCCCTGGTTTTAAGGGAATTTTGGTCATTTTATAATTGTTTATATTTTGTATTGTCGTTTTTGGGATGCAGTCGTTTCAGCTTGGTAGCGGAGCTCCAGAACTCCCCTAGTATGGTGCAGGGTTCGAGGACGAACCTAGCGGAAGCTGGTAGGCCTGTGACACCCGGGGTCTGTGAGGGCAGGAAGTGTATGCCGGTGCCGGGATGAGCATGGACAACGAGCAGCTTCTGGCAGGCTTCTAGACGGAGGGGCACATGAATGAACCGAATCCACACCGGAATAGGAGAGATCCTGAGACTGTGTAGGGATGGGGCTGCACAGGTTGGGCGATTTCATAATTATACGGGTATGAGACTGTATAATTAAGAATAGCTCAAATGAAGTGATTTCTGTTAGTGTAATATGTTCAAAAGCCAATCATTGGATGACTGTACATAGTCATGTAAATACATTAAGGTTATTCCAATAAATATGTTTATGAGATAAAGGCTTGCACATATTTATAACCCTAGAATATTTTATATTTTTAAATGTCCCTAGTCGATTATTATTATGGATGGGTTGTAATAATAAATTAAGACTAGCATATGTTGAGAATTATATGAGATACGAATTCTACATACGGGTACAAGTTAGAGAACTTGTGGACTGGACCGACCCAACATAAGAACACTACATGGAACGTTATATGATTGTCATTAGTGGTTCTTATATGTATTGTCCTTAGACCTGAGATCATCAAGGTTCCCAACATGTGAGTCATATACTTTGATATTACTCTTTGTTATTCGTAACTGAGTAGATCTTAGTGTAATCATTGGGTATATGATATAATGTGTAGTGGGTTTTGTATGATCAAGATGGAATTCGTCCAACCCATATAACGGGTATATTATCAGTTGGGCCTCTTGATAGAGTTGAACTGTAAATGCATGGCCATACTCGGATTATGTGATATGGTGATATCATTAGTATCCGTTTTACACAGTTAACTCGGGTATCAAGAAACTTAGATTAAACATATACGAAATTGACTTATTCCATGTCTCGTGTTTAATCTTGATAATGTGGCGAAAGGACGATGACATGTTTCCGAGGCATAATGAATCAGTACTGATCTTGTCGTTTGGGTAGCAATGATGTGTTGCTAGACGCCGCTCAATGTTTATAATTGTAAATGAGTTTACAATTATTGCCGAACGTTACAAGTGCCTACAGGGTCACACACTTAGAACTATTGATTCGAGCCGGTGGTGGAACCATGGTTGGACCGTGGTTCGACCAGATATTTGAGCTAGTGGTTGGACCGGTGGATGGACCAGGTCGTTTTGGGCTGATTTGGTTCACTAATTGTCTGAATTATTGAATCAGAATCAATGGCATATGATGTGTAATCCCATTAATGCTTAGTGGAGCATTAAGACATAGTGGAGACATGATTAGACTTAAAGCTTAATCATGATGGCCAAAGGTGTTGGCCATTGTCTCATTAAACTATATCCTTTGTTGGGTGTGTATTTTGAGTGTATAATCAGAATATGCTTGTGAGTTCACTCTGGTTTTCGAGACTTGAGAGAGTTTTTCCAGACTTGCAAGAACACACACACACACCCCTTTCTTTGAGAAAGAAAGAAACACATCAATCACAAGTTCTAGTTCTCGGTTTTCTGCAGCTAGCACTGCGGTTCGGGAGTGCTCGGGTTGGTGATCGTGAGACGATTGCTAGCTGGGCATCGACGGTTCATGTGGATACCATAGAGGAGCCGGATTTCTTGTCGGGTTCTTGCTGATTCTGCATTACAGTTGGGTGAAAGACCTCAACCAAGCAAGGTACGAAAAATTGTTATTCGGTTTGGTTAGCTTCACTTGGATCCTCCATGAGTACCGGGTCTTTCCGCTGCATGTTTGATTGTCAAGTTTGCATGCCCGGTTACTTACAGTGGTAGCAGAGCCTCTTGTGAAACGCTAAACCGAATTAGATGTTCATCTTGTTATATATGATGTAGCATAAACATGATAGTATATGTGATATGCTGAATTCAATTGCATATGTGATATGTTGAATTTCAATTTTGTATACATGATACATGTTTAGGTTGGTGTTTGTCAAAAGTGTTTTGACAATGAACGCTTGATTGGTATGTGATATCAATTAAGGTGTTCTTGGCAGTAAGTCGAATGAGTTCGACAAGGAAAAATCGATTGTCGGTTGGCGTATAGAACGATTGTCGTCTAGTACAGCAGGGCCTAAACATCGATGTTGGTTAGACGAACATCGATGTTCACATGAAGATTAGCCTTGGCCGAGCCTACTAAACATCGATGTTGTGTGACAAACATCGATGTCTTGGCTTTGCCAGAATTTTGAAACATCGATGCTGTATGACAAACATCAATGTTCTCATGACGAGTGGCCTTGGCAGAACTCTCAAACATCGATGTTCAAGAGTTAAACATCGATGTTCTAGAGCACTGCCAAATTAGTTTGAGATTCCAGAATTCTCAAACATCGATGTTTAAAAGTTAGACATCGATGTTTAAAACTACTGTCAGAAATCTTGAACTTCCAGAACTTCAAGACATCGATGTTCATAAGTTAAACATTGATGTTCTTGAGCTCTGCCGAAAGGTTTCGAGTACCAGAATTCTCAAACACCGATGTTTAAGAGTAAACATCGATGTTCAAGAGTTAAACATCGATGTTCTTCAACACTGCCAAGTAGTTGGGAGAATCAGATTCTCACAACATCGATGTTCAATGTTAGACATCGATGTTCTTATGTATTTTTGGTTTCCAAATTTACAAAAACATCAATATATGATTTATCAAGAACATGCATATGATGTATAGGAATAATATGTTGATGTAAATACTAAGTTCCTCTTGTGTTGCCTTCCATGATAAGC
>JAKUCV010002003.1:0-51758 GCA_028386065.3 Turnera subulata | reverse complement strand
GGCATAATAACCACAAAATCAATATCACAGTCCAATAATCACAACAGCAATAATCACAGCAATCGATAACCAACAGTGAATATCTCAGCAGTTCAATCAAACAACAAAGCACACAAGTATTACAGGCAACATAACAAAGGTTATCCATCCTCACCTTAGCCGATTATCAATTATGGAAATGTCCAGCAAATTCCAAGTCCGGTTCCTCAGCAAATTGCTCGTTATCAACTCCTATATCAATCAGATAATATGCACACATAAGATGATATGCAAATGCCATGCTAATACTGTGTACCGGAAAAATAAATACTGACTCGTCTCAGTTACTCCCCCGGTTAATTTTCCATTATCATCATCATTCACCATTTATTTCAAGTGTCATAATACCATACTATACTTATACCTATACCCGGATATTATTCCGGTATTTTATTACCTTGATAATACCCTTTTCCAAAATTATTTCCTCAAAATATATATATTTATTTTCCATAATATACCATATATATTATTTTTCTCAAAATATTATCTCCACAAGTTATATTTTTATTTCCCCAGAATTATTTTCCTTCCATATTTATTTTTTTCCAGATTTTATTTTCTCTTCCCCCCTTTTTAAAATTCGAACTGGGCCAAATAGTACCAGCCCAGAACCCAAGCCCAGCAGACCAAGCAGGAGCCCAACAAGCCCAAGCCCACGCGTGGTCAGCCCAGGCCCGCGCTACACAGGACCCAACTATTCAGCCCAAAACCCATCTGACCCAAAACTCTACTCGCGAGTCGACCCGACCCATGGAAGTCCATCCGGGTCGAAACCTTACAACGGATCTGCAGCTCACCTGCAGCGGCGACGGCGCGAGGAGACGGCACCGGGACGAGGCGAGGCGAGGCGATGCGAGGGAGTGCGACGAGGAGGGCGCGACCGCAGGTGCTGCTTGACGGCGGCGGCTGCTGCGTCGGTTGCAGCGACGAGGAGGAGCGAGGGACGGGCGGCTCCGTTCGGGTCGTCTTGCTGGTCGTCGCGCTCGGGGTGAAGGCGGCGGCGACCGGTTGCGACGGAAGGGAGAGGGAGAAGGAAGGTGCGTGAGGTTTGGTGGCGGTTGCAGGTGGCTCGGTCGGGTGTGGGTGGCTCGGGGAGGAAGAAAACGAAAAAGAAAAGAAAGAGGGAGGGGAGGAAGATGGTGGTGATGACGTGGCAGTGGGTGTGTGGTGTGTTTGTTTTTTTTATTTTTTTTCTTTTCTGGTTCAAGGGTTGAAGCTAGGCGGAGGTGTTGTAGGAAAACGGTGATGTGCAGGAGATGGAGGATGTGCGTGAGGAAGAAAGCAGGGGAGAGACAGGCTTTAACGAGGTATATCACGGGCATCACAGGAGGAGACAAAGCTTCACATGCCCACAGGAAACAAATCACAGACTTCACAGTAGAAGGCATCTTCACTATGCTGATATACTGTGCACTGTCTGGACCAGAAAATATCCGATATACCCACTTATCTTTTTTTCTGGTCCGTTAACTCGAGGATAAACCCGGCTTTTCTGAAGATTCCTGGACCCGAAAAATTCCAACTTTGGTCCGTAAAATCCGCAGAAAAATCCCGAACGTGGGACAAGGCTCGGTTTTGGAATCCGATGCTCGATTTACCATAATTTAATCACCCAAGATTAAAATCAATGGTAAATTATTGTAAATTAACTTAAACAGTCTCGGTAAAAATGAAATTTTTACCTGGGCTGTCACATTTTATGCTCTCTGTATTTAAAAGCAAACACTTACTTATATGCTCTTATTCTCTGTTGTTACTATTTTTTTCATTCACTACTTCTCATTCAGTCTCTTTTATTGCACAGGTTAGTATTATTTTTTTCTTTATTTATTTTAATTTCTAATTTTATTATTTTTATCAATAATTTATTAAATATATTTTAATAGTGTAATAAACATCATTTATTCTCTATTCATTCTCATTATACATGTGAGTATATATTTTTTTTAATTTATTGCATTTTAAATTATCTCTTTTTTATTTTTTTAAATATATATAGATAAATATAACTAAGCCCGTGTAATGCACGGGGAAGTGGAGCGGCAAGTTTCTAGCTGCCAGATAAGTGGTACCTTTAGAGTCCGGTAGGTCAGTTAAGACTCTGAAGTTGCCTAAATCTCTTCCTTATCTGCCGCTGTAGCAGCCTTCCTCGCTTTGCCTTCGGCTTTCAGAGTTGTGAACTAACCTCTTCTTTTTATAGCCGGACAACCGGTAGAAAAGCCGGGCATCTGAAGAACATAAGATCCGAGTTGCCGCCAGGCTTTCTTTTGTCAACTAGGGCAATTGGCATAACCAGGCATTAGTTTATAAGGAGAGTTTCGAATCGAATCTGTACTTGTTTAAGGATTTCTTTTTAAGAAATAAAAGTTTAGGTATCTCCATTCCGATTTTTTTTAGTTGAGGAAATTTTGAATTTCAAACTTAAAATTCGAGGAGTAATTAACCAAAAAAAAAAGATAATGCATAGCGTACATAAAAGAAGAAGAGAAATTAAATAATGCGTGGAGAGCTCACCCTTCATAGGAAATACATAGCTTCGAACAAAAGCTCCTGTACATTTCTAAAAGGATCCTCCTATGCTATCTGCAATGCTTTCATTCCTCACCCTAAATGTCAAGTCACCGCTGGGCACCTCGGTGAATAGAAAAACTGCTCGTATGTTGGTGTTTCCTCAAAAGGTGCAAAGCCCTCTTACTGTTACTGGAAACTGGATTAATATTGTTGGTGCATTTGGCAATCACAGTTTCTCTTTTGAGAAGATATTTCCTTCCTTGGATTCAATGTGGTGCCCAATCCTAATCCGCAGAGCACTTTATCCCAACCGATGGCAAGGAAAGGGACAGCCATTTTTGAATGAAAGCGATAAAAGAAAAAGAAGAGCACTAAGAGAAAAAAAACATGTACATCCATGTTGCGAAAGCAAAAGAGCATCTGTCTCTTTGCTTCTTTCTTCAATGATAAAAATCCATCTCTTTCTAACTTTTGATATTTCCTGCATTTTCCGTAGATACTGAAAAACAATGGCAGATAGTTCTACTGACAAACGTCAATTTTAAGGTAGAATTAAATTTTTTCTTGAGCGAAATTAACAGCTTACCTTCTTTTAATGTGGCGCAAGGATGACTACCAAACTTCCAGTACAGTAGCGTTATTTTTTGTTGCCAGGGGAGTGTTTTAATTGTGAACAGAACAGACTGTGGATGGGCACTGCATAAGTCATAACAGAAATTTTTTACACTATATGTTTGGATATTCTTGAAACCGAAATTGGAAAACCAATGACAATCCTGATAATTGAAGGGGGGCCAAATATGGTGCTTAAATTTATGGGGGGCACATTAAGCAAAATGGAACTAAAATGGAGCAAAAAATGTTAAAAGTGAGTGTTGAACCTTTGGCCTCAAGGAGGAATAAAGGGTTCTTTCCACCAAATTCCTCCAAAGGTATACCATGACCTAATACTATAGAATCCCATGCGCCCGGCAATCACATCTTAGAGTCTATAATTTTTTTTGTTAAACTTAAATATCATTAATTATAAAATAAAATACACCTGGATAGATGCTAGAGTTAGTAATTCTAGGACTCCAAGAAGATTATAAATACTCAAATAAAAAGAACATAGCAAAGCGAACATATAAAAGAGACTAAACAATCTAACAAACCGAAGCAAATACTGATACCAGTCTTCCGTGGAGCTAATCTGCAAGGACTTAGAAGATTTGAGTGTGGCCCAAAAAGGCAAGGCTTGTCGGGGGGAAGAAGGATCCTGTAGATGACAGGATACACAATCTAAACAACTTTTGGAAAGAAAAGTTGTTCCCATAGGCCGAACCCAACAGCACTCTTGAATCAAAACTAACGGCTCTTACAGACGGAAACCACCCAAAGAAGACATTAATAACGGGATGAAAGAAACGTGAGACTTTCCACCCGTATACTAAAACTTCACTATAATGCTTCGCCTCGCCTCCCAGTTGAAGTAAATTACCAACACGAGAACATGATTCTCCCATCCGTGACTTGCTTACCGGAAAGCTTGACTTTGCCCATGAGAAGAACAAAATGCTCTCACAAGGAGAACAACTCTCACAAGGAGAACAATCCTCACAAGGAGAGCAACTTTTATTCCCATATGAGGGTACTAGATCTATAGCAATACTAAAAGAGAAACGAGATGAACTAAAGAAGTAGAGGAGTTGTGTGGCTGATTGGCTGGCCCATTTTGCTTTTTCTTGTCCACTTGGTGTCTCCCACTTTGTTAACCCCCCAGGGGTTGTGTGTACTGTGTAATAAAGTCTTTTGGCTTTTTTTCATCTAAATAAAAAAAAAGTAGAGGGGTTTACCATGGATGGTGAAGGAACCATCCATGACAACCCCATCTTGAATTTTGAAGAGGAGAAAATTAGAAAGAAAGAGAGCTAAAATTTTATCTTAGAGTCTATAATCAAGTTAGATAGGAGTGCTGATTTCATCCCCTTAAACACACTCCTCACATTCTTTTTTTTATTATTTTGGTGTGTGTGACAAAGTTGATAAACTTCTTGAAATTCCAATAAATCAATTTAAGGGACTATAGAATGAATTAGGAAGACCTGATCTCATGAATATAAGGCTATAAGCCCACTTTTAAACAATTATCCTACTCCTACCTCCAAGTTCTTGTGCAATCTGACTTCCAAACTAACCCCATCATGCCAACTTCCAACACTTGTCTTGCAAAGTTATTACCAAAATAAATTTTGCTTTCATCATGCCTATTCTATAAGGTTACTTTTCCTTAAAAATTAAAAAAAAAAGAAAAAAAAGAGAAAAGAGAAAAAAAAAAGAGGAAAAGGGGAGGAAAGAAAAAAGAAAAAGAAAAGAAGAGAGAAAAAGAATAGGAAGTGAGGTAAATGTTGACTCATTATGATGTGATCCTTGGTCTCCCAGGTGACACTATTTCCCATTCTAATTGGGCTATCTCATGAAAAATATTGGTATATAATAGGTACCATAGAATTCTCCACAAATTAAATGTGGTTTGGTGGTTTAAGGATATAGAATGACTTTTTTTTTGTTAGGAAAGTTTAAGATTACTGCTAGTATTTTCAAATCCAGATAGGCACGAACGGTTGAGCTTGGGTAACTATGACCGACATGTTTTTCGAATTAGTCATTTTTTTCGTATATTTCCAATTGAAGCCGTGTTTGACCACGATTTAACTTTTAAAACCGTGACTCGTGGCTTGATTGAGCCAATGAATGGTTTGAGTTTAACAATATTGATTAAAATAGACTACTGAGCTCAACAAATGCTTACAAATTACCCAAACAAGAAGAACAGTTAGTATGGTTCGAATGTTAAATCTAATAGGAGTATTGATTGAACTCCAACCAACTAAGTTAGCTATCCTTGATGAGTTCCAAATTTTGTATTAACTTGTTTTAATATTGGTAAGAAAAGCAAAAATCTCTATTTATAACATAATTGACCCAAATTAAAACTTTGGAGAATCACAAACAAATGATTATGATGAAGTCGTAAATTGAGATTTTATTCAAAAAAAAAACAAAACTAACAAAATCACAAAAACAATTTTATTAAGTGAAGCAAATGTGATCATACCTTTTTTAAAAAATAAAATCATACTAATCTTCACTTAAATCCCCTTTTTCCCTATGGTTTGGCTCCTAAATGATGTTGCAATTCGAGACAATAAACAATCATATTGTGTTCAGATAATTTAATTAAATAAATTTGATTACAAAATATTTAATTGAACAACAAATAAAATTCTAAAGAATTTTTATTTCTCATACCTAGGTTGTTAGTCGCGAAGAGAGGGGGGGGAAAGGTGGCGATGGCTGCTCTTCAGTTCATAACATCTTCATATAAGTCCATTAGAAATAAACATACAACCCCTAATTTTTTAAAATTTTCATATTAGCCCATTAAATCTATATATTTTATCTATATATTTTTATTTTTTTTTATTAAATTTAAGTGTTACTTATATATTGGTTTCAAAATTTTCAACTTGTAAGGAAAATAATAATAATCTAATTTGCTATAAATCTAAAAAATTCCTAATAATCTTTTATAATAATAATTTATAACTTTTCTGATTCATAACTTACTCTTTTACTAATTATGGTATTGAAAAGTCTAGGTTGGAGGAGGCTCTCTCATTCCAGGGTTAGGGCAAGCCATTGGGCTCTGTGAGTGCTAACATGGGTATTCACAGATTATCCATTCAAAGGGAAAGTTAGTGAGGTTCGAACCTCAATTTAATAACTCTACCTCCCAACATCAAAAATTTTAAAATCATAAAAAAATACAAATTATTTTTAAAAAATTTTAAAAAATTAAAAATCGTAAATCAAATTATTTTTTAAAAATTTTAAAAAATTAAAAAATCATAAATCAAATTATTTTAAAATTTTAAAAATTTTAAAATTTAGACCTTTCTTCTCCACATATTTTTTTTTCTCTTTTTATTTTTTAATTTAAAAATTCACAAATTTAAATTTTTTTCTCTATTTTTGTTCTTTTTTCTTTTTTTCCTCCTTTCTTCTCCACACAAGTCCTCTTATAGTAATAGTCAAAAAGGCATAGTCGACTTAGAGTGGTAAGCTTTTTCTCTACTGATTTGAATAGTAAAGTCTTGAATTTAGGGGTAAAATCGGTAAAAGAGACTAAAACCTTAAAAAATTGACCAACTGAGGGATCAAAACCAATCAAAACTCAACACAAAGACGAATTTCAATTTGAGGAGGCAACACAGGGACGAAATGTGACATTAATCCCAAGCCTTTGTGATTTTTTTCGCCTAAAGTTTATTTTCGGTGACTGGTCCCTTTTATGTTCCCATATAGGAAGCCCTAAGAGATATGCACACTCAGTTGAACCAAGCCCAATTAATAATTAATTTATCTAACAACTATATTTAAAAATAAATATATTATTACTTTACTAATAATAGATCAAAATCCAACAAATTATTAAAGTAATGTGTTCATATGTTTCGAGATGTAACTTACGATCATGAATCTGCGAGTGACACAAGCACCCACCATTTGGAAATATCAATTCTCTACCAATACTAGTCTTAAGATCATGTTATATAAACACGGATCTCGATCAAATTAAAAATTAGTGTCACCGTGATGTTAGGACACGCGAGAGAGAAAGTTACAAAGCAAGGATAAGATAATGATGTTGATGGAAGGAAAGCAACAAGCACTCCATATTGCACTATAGCTATGGCGGTTAGCTTGAGATTTAATCCTTTTTTTTATGAAAGAGATTAAATCCCTTAAGTATAATTATTAGAATAATAATAAGATGTGTGTTTGGTGCATAGAATATGGGAATATGATAAAATAATACTAGAAGATGGCGTCATCCTGCACATAGGCGAAAAAGTACCTTTTGCTAGTGTTACCGACTAATGTTCCTCTCCCTTACATATCCTATTTTGCTCCTGTTTGTTTATTGTTTTTGGTTTTGTTTTTGTCAATCATTTTGTTCGTGTTTAAAATATATATGCCACCTTTTGTTTTATACAAAGGGCCCAGCAAAAGAAAAGAAGGGAACTTACCAATAGAAGCACTGCTAATTTGTTGTATAAGGAGGGCAGGGGGAAATATATTTAATAAAAGGATATATACTAGGAATCAAACGTGAAAATCCCTGGTTAAGGAAATTGCTTAGAGGTTGATGGGGAAATCAAATTGGTAGGTGGAGGATCAAGCTGTGGTTGAGCAAACTTTTCTACCGTGAAACTTAGTAATAACCTAAGTATTTAGGCCACGAAAATGGACTAGACTAAAACTAGTGGGTTTCAGTTTTCATATAGGTTAGGTCTTCTAAAATATGCTACAAGTCGTCTGGTTAAAACCGTGATTATCTCCTATATCTTCTAGGTTTTAATTATGACGATCTTCTTTGATTTTCTAAGTTTATGGATCGACTTAAACTTAAAATTCGTTATGTGTATAGTTTAAATTAAATATAAAATGGGTATTTGTAAATGCTTGTAAATAAAACACACAATCAATCAACATACACATGCATTTGTGCCTCGAGCTTCCTTCTTTTCTTCTCCAATCCGCTCAAAGTCTATGTCTTCAATAGCCCAAGGTGGAGTGGATTGCAAAATTTCTACACTCTTTGTAGTGTACCTTGGTATTTCATCCAATTAAAAGTGGTTATCTGATACGACACTATTTTTGGTGTACAAGTGTCGTATCTCATTAGTAACATGTGTGACATGTCAATAGCTGATAGTGTGTGTCTAGTCGTTTAGTATCTTGTACAATAGATCAAATTGGAGTTATAAGTAGTTAGTCACGAAAACTGTAATCGTCATTCATTCAATTGGAAAACTGTCAATACACTTGACTTGGCTTGAGACTCAGATTGGAGCTCAAGATTTTACTTTCTTTCATGTTTTTCATTTCATTTCTTTGGGTTCTTGTTCTTGTTACGAATCGAACGTAACAATTGGCGACGTCTGTGACTTCCGGTCACCGTCGATGGCCATGGAGCACCAACACGAACATCGTTGGTGGCCGTCTTCTCTTCCGCCAGTTCAGCCTTCGCCGTGGTTTTCGTCCTCTCCTTCAATACCGATTCCACTTTCATCACTGGCTAGGATTTCATGTCCGCTAGGTTCCTCTTCGTTAACAGAATTCGCACCGGCGATTTCTTCACCTTTTGTTGGAATTTTTAGGGATCATATTTAACAAATAAATATGTGCACAGCGGAAATTATTAAATAGAATTTAGAACACCAACCTCCTAAACTCAATGGAGCTTGTAGATGATTGATTCCTGCCTTTCCTGCCTTCTTCAATGTCCACAGCAGTTGATCTGGAGTTTAATCACTAGGAAGAAACCCACTTATCACAACCTAAATGCCTATGTGTTTATTTTTTTTTCAGTGAGGGTTTTTTGATTATCTGGGAACAGGATAGTGTCTCTTGTCTCACGTTTGAAACATCCAGTCTCATTCTTCTAAAGACCCAATACACAACTCTTGTATTTATAACAGAGTTTGGGACTTTTGAAACACTGTGGAGATAATACCTATATTATCTCCACACCCTTTAAATCCTCTCTCTATCTGTTACTCATAACAGACTAGGATTTGAATTACACCAGATAAACCCATCCAGATAGGATCTTATCACTAAAGATCCCCATCATGGGTGTCATTATCCAATATCTCCCACTCACACATGATGGACATAACCATCTGGGCTCAAAGAAATAACTTTCATACCAGGCAAATAGGTCGTGTGACCAACATACCAGTAAGAGCTCCTCATTGTACATCTGTTAAGAGTATACAACAGCTCAAGTAGAGTAGATATGTAAGTTCCCCAGAATCATTTAATTGTATTTAAAGAGACCCCTAGACCTCAATCTCAATGTGTATTCACAATTATGTTTTACATAAAAACATAAACGGTCGTTTTGCGAATACCAAGAAAAATACAATACTTAATGATCTTGCTTTTACTTAGAACTTTACATCTTAACTTAGTTGCTTTTCTGACATACCCCGTTAGGTCGTATCACTCATGACCGTTATGAGTACAGCCAAGATAGCGACACTAAATTAAGATTTCAAGTAATAGTAAAAGGTCGATAAGGGCACTTGTGAGAAATTAAAAATTTCTCAAGGCTCACACAGTAGAAAAACGAGATCTTTTTCCTACTCCTTGTATGGTCACAAGCACACATGGTATGAATTCATGTGTCACAGTATTATTTTCTCCATCCCTTGTTGGAGCATACGTCATTTAATAATACTGTGTAGGTAACAGTCCAAACACACCTAGTGTTTAACTTGGGTCCACCACTCTACCATATCCCAAACCGGACCCTACCTAGCTTTTGAACAGACAAGATAAAACATTACTTTATTCCATCTCCAGTCAAACATGATTGACCTCATCTTGAATAATATCAAGGCGACAAAATTGTTTTAAGTCAGGCTCTTACGGAAAAGGGACTCACCCCATTCTTGACTTAAAACTGTCTTACCCCTATGACACCCAGTCATAGAGATGGTTACTCGTGTGAGAGAGCTAACCTGTCTGTTAGACATATCTTTTGGATGACAAAGACGCCAAGTCCTTCATCCTTACATATGCTCTCAGCATATACATATGCATGTTACAAAAACATGCGTCCTTGTATATATGAATAATTATACAATAATAGGCATTTGAATAAAAACAAGAATTTTATAATGAACATACAGTCAAGGGAAAAAACAACAAAAATAGTTAAAATCACATCCTACGTAAACCTATCAGTCCCATATGTTTAACAAAAGAAGCTGTAGAGATAGGTTTGGTGAATGAATCAGCTAACATGTCACCAGTAGGAATGTACTCTATGTTCACTTCCTTACATGAAACCATGTCCCTGACATAATTGTATTTGATATCAATGTGTTTTGTCTTCCCATGGTACTTAGGGTCTTTAGTGTATGCAATAGCTGCTTGACTATCACAATAGACAGTCAATGGAGACACAGCCCCTTGCATAACACCTAAATGACTGAGAAAACGTCTCAGCCATACAGCCTCCTGTACCGTCGATGACAAGGCTACAAACTCTGCCTCCATCGTCGACAAAGCTATGCAAGACTGTTTCTTACTACTCCATGAGATAGCACCATTGCTTAGTAAGAATACATAGCCGGAGGTAGACTTTCTCTGGTCTAAATCTCCTCCCCAATCGGCATCTGTATAAGATTTCAAGCAGAACCCATCTCCTTGAAAACTTAAAGTATAGTCCATTGTGCCCTTCAAATACCGAAGTATTCTTTTGACTGCTGTCCA
Organism: Turnera subulata; assembly: GCA_028386065.3. Classification (NCBI taxonomy): domain Eukaryota; kingdom Viridiplantae; phylum Streptophyta; class Magnoliopsida; order Malpighiales; family Passifloraceae; genus Turnera; species Turnera subulata. Next base: position 40,874 of record JAKUCV010002003.1, on the reverse strand, counting down.
GTGCTCCCGCCCGGGATTGGATTGGTATCTACTTACCATTCCAACAACATAACAAATATCTGGTCTAGTACACAACATAGTGTACATTAGACTCCCTACAGCACTAGCATATGGCACATTAGCCATATGTTCCTTTTCTTCCCAAGTTTGGGGACACATCTGTTGGCTTAGATTATTGCCTTTGGCAATAGGTGTATTCATAGGCTTTGAATCCTGCATACGAAATCGTTCCAAAATTTTCTTGATGTAATGCTCTTGAGAAAGAGACAATAATCTTTTGGATCTATCTCTAAGGATCTTAACCCCTAGAATGTATGCAGCTTCACCCATGTCCTTCATCTCAAAGTTGGAGGACAACCAAGCCTTTATGGATACCAGGAAATCTTTATTATTTCCAGCCAACAGTATGTCGTCGACATAGAGTGACAAGACCACAAAATGATCCCCAGATCTCTTAACATACACACAATGGTCCTCATCTATCATGACAAACATGAAGGATGTGATGGCTTCATGAAACCTTAAGTACCATTGTCTAGAAGATTGTTTGAGTCCATAAATGGATCTCATCAGCCTACACACTTTGTGTTCCTGGCCTTTTACAGCAAAACCCACAGGTTGTTGCATGTAAATTTCCTCTTCTAGATTTCCGTTAAGGAATGCTGTTTTTACATCCATCTGATGTAACTCGAGATCAAGATCTGCCACAATGGCTAAGATCAATCGAATAGATGCAAATCTCACAACAGGAGAGAAAGTTTCCTCATAATCTATCCCTTCCTGTTGTGTGTAACCCTTGGCTACTAGACGTGCCTTATATCTATCGATTGACCCATCAGCATTTCGCTTGATTTTGAGAACCCACTTGTTCCCAATAGCCTTACGTCCCTTCGGTAAATCTACCAATTTCCAAACATAGTAAGAATGCATGGAGCTAAGCTCCTCATCCATTATTTTAATCCATTCTTTCTTGGCAATACAGGAAACTGCTCATTGTAACTTTTGGGTTCCTCTTCATCAAGAGGTTCTACAATGAAGGCTTGCCGATGCACAACATCGACACCCTCGATCTCAAAGTGACGTCGTGGAACATTACCACGTTCACTTCTTCGAGGCTCTGGGTGTAGTGATGCAGTTCCACTATTGTCCAGATAGCTCCCACTAGGATCAAGATTCTGATGTATGCTAGATTCACCAATACTCAATTGGCTTGCATTATCTTGTCCTGCCTGATCACACATCTCAAAAAGAGATTGATCAGGTCCTGTATCACCTCTTCTTGGAAACTCATTCTCCAAGAAAGTCACATCTCGTGATTCAAATTCTGTATATCCTACACCCTCGTGTTCACCATTGAACACATAACCTTTAGAGTTTTCAGAATATCTTATGAAAATACTCTTACTTCCTCTAGGTCCCAATTTCCCATGTCTGTGGGAAGAGTTATGGGTATAAGCAGCACAGCCCCAAGGCTTTAGCCAACTTAAGTCCGGTTTCCTACCTGTCCATAACTCATAAGGTGTAGAAGCTACAGATTTTGAGGGCACCAGGTTCAGTACATGAGTGGCAGTTAAGAGTGCATCTCCCCAAAAGGAGACTGGCAACTTAGTCTGTGCCATTATGGATCTGACCATCTCAAGAAGAGTTCTATTTCTTCTTTCCGCAACACCATTTTGTTGTGGAGTTCCAGGAATAGTTAGTTGCCTAACGATTCCTTTTTCATCACATATTTGTTTGAACTGATCAGACAAATATTCACGGCCTCGGTCTGTCCTTAATGCCTTGATATGCTTATCAAGTTGATTTTCCACAAGGCTTATGAACTTCCTGAAATAGTCCAACGCCTCAGATTTGTGGGAAATCAGATAGACATAACCGTAGCGCGTGAAATCATCAATGAAAGTGATGAAATAATAGGCAGCATGCCTTGCACATTCATTGGACCACAGATGTCAGAATGTATTAACTGCAACGGTTGATCTGCTCTCGTTGCTTTTTCGAATGGTTTTCTTGCCATTTTTCCCTCAAGGCAAAACTCACACACAGGAAGTTCTACCTTGTCAATCGAGCCCATAAGGCCCTCTTTCGCGAGGCAATTCATTCTTTGCTGGCCCACATGGCCAAGCCTTGAATGCCACACGTTCACATCATCATTCACATTGCTCGAGGATGTAAGAAGGGAAAAATTGGATTTATTAGAAAAGTTTTCAACATCCAAAATAATAAGACCATTCATCCAGAAACCAAAACCATAAAGTACAGTCCAATAGAACAAGTCCAAACCAACTTTATGAAAATTGAATAAGAAACCCTATTTAACTAAAACAGAAACCGAAACAGAAACAAGATTCCTCCGCGTCTCTGGAATATAGAGTACATCATGCAGGTCCAAAGTCTGACCACCAGTCAACCTTAGTTGGCAAGTGCCCAAACCTTTAACTTCCAGCTTGGAGTTATTTCCCACATGAATCCACTTCGATCCACTCGAAATACGACGATAGTCCACAAATGATCCTCGATCATTGCTTATATGGTCTGTGGCCCCCGAATCTACAATCCACATGAAAGTTGATTCAGTTAATAAAGTAGAACTAGTAACAAAACTAGAACTGACAATATTATTGAAGGAACAAACCTTCTTGGGCTCTGTGCACTCAGCAGCAAAATGCCCCATTTGGCCACAGTTACAACATTTTAACCGGTTCTTGTTTTTGTTCTTTTTTTGTTGAGGGATTTTTCCTTCAACAAGGTTTCTTCTGAGCCTGCTTTGCCTTCTTTCTTTTCTTGTTCTTTTGACCCTTCTTGCGTTTATTATTCTTACTACCTTCAGCCATAAAGGCATTGCTCTGAGGAGGTTCTTTAGAGGCCCCAAGGCGCTCTTCCTCAAGCTCTAGATGACGAACCACATCGTCAAAGGTAGTAATATTAAAGTTGTGGGTCAACTGGACTTTCATATAGTCCCAAGAACTCGGCAAAGAGCGGATGACAGCTTGGACCTTTTGTTCTTCAGTGAGTTCATGACCAGCATCACTTAACTCACTGATCATGTTTGACATATCCCTCAAATGTTGTCTCATATTGCGATTGGGATGCTTTTTATAGCTGTCAAGCTTGACTGTCAACTGCCTCAGTTTGGTTAAGGACACACCACCAAACTTTGCCTTAAGGGCAGCCCAAATGTCCTTAGCACTCGACAACTTATTGTAAGTGCGCATAAGGTCATTTTCCATGCTACTTAGCATGGTAATGCGGACGAGAGAGTTCTTCCTCTTCCACATAAGGTAGTGGTCTCTCTCTCTCCTATGCTGGGCTGTGTTTTCTCCTCAGGCTCAACCATCTCGGTTTCTAGAGCATCGAGAACATCTTGTTCCTCCAGAACATACTGGATTTTCATGCTCCATACTTCATAATTGTCGCCATTGAGCTTCTCATTTTTGTTTAGCTCAGCAACAATCCCTTTAGTGGAAGCAGCCATCTACAAGTCACAATTAATTAGCCAATTGTACATTGATAACTAATACAATTAATTAATGTAAAAAACCACACAGGATTAAATGCCTCATCATGTATACAAGGACAATATGCTTTACATTAAATATAATAAATAGCTAACATTTTTCCTAAGCATAAAATCGAATACCCATCAAAGTGCATCATCATCTATGCCTAGAAAAATAAATAACTATTTCAAAAATATTTAATCATATAAAGCATTCACTCCCACTAAAATAAATACTCCAAATTTATTCAAAGTGAGAATTAAAATAATTAACACATAATTATTTTCATAATTGAATGTCGTCACTCATTTATTACCAACACAAAGTTAGATAATAATAACAATCAATTATGCTAAATTAAAAAAAAAAATTATGTGCACAAATACATAATTAACAAATAATTCAATTATGCACATCCATTTGTTTTTTAATTTGAATTTAACACATAGTTAAATTATTTAACACATAGTTAAATGAACAATGAACCCAAAAAAACACTAAGTCCAAATAGATAATCAGACCAAAAATGATTACTTAATCCAAAATAGCCCAATTAATCCAACTCAGACAAGCCCAACAAAATAGGCCCATCATGCCAAATAAGTTGGCTCAAAACCCGCGGGTCCAGAAACCAACCCAGTGAGCCAAAAGAATCGGGCCAAACCCGCAGACCAAGTAGTCTGTCCAGTGAGCCCAACACATGAGCCCACGGACAGGCTCAACCCGGTAAGCCCATCCCATTTCCCCTCCTTTTTTTCATTTCCAAAGAAAACAAAAAAAGAGAAAAAAAAGGATGCAGGGACCGGAGGCACCATCTCCTTCACAGAGAAGGAGGCCTCGCCGGAGCCCCACCACCCACCGCACGGAGGAGACGACTGCAGCCACCACGGAGCAACTGCCACCAGGCGCCGCCGTTGCAGATCGGGGGGGGGGGGGGGGAGCAGCAGCAACGAATGTCGGCCGCTCAGACCACCACGATCCGCAGTAGCAGAACCGCTCGGCGGGATCGCCTCCGTCCAAATCCGCCAACACCGCCCTCGGCCCGCAGCTCAAAAACCCACAGAGGAGGAGCTGCAGACGTCACCGTTGACGATGCAGGTGGAGAGGAAGCGCGCGGCACACAGCCACTCTCGGGAGAAACCGCGGCCTCCTCTGCATCCTCGCCGCCACCACACGCCGCCGATAGAAGAGAAGAGGGACGCGGCCACAGCGCGCCCTGTCATCCTCCTCACATCATGGTCTGCTGCCGTCGGTCCCGGTGAGAGCAGCGACAAACGCTGTCTCAACCGCCTCCGATTGCTGCAGTGGCGACTTGCCACCAACCCATGGTGGCAACGGGTCAAAAACCGGGTCTGGGTCTCATGGGTTCAATGGGTTCAGGGTTCAAACAACAATAACATGCCAAAAAAAAACAATACACAGAGTATTACGTAATAAGCATGGCATATAAACATATTGTTCAGGCATACCACATAGATACATCACCTAGGCATTTCAGATAAGCGCACAATGAAACAGTATACTGAATAACATACCATATGGCATACACACAGTTTATCGATTAAATGGTATATCAGTATATTACAAAGCATGTCATCGCATATCGCCCAGATATATAGTTGTATATGCCATAGCATATTAATTACATACTCAGTACATGGTATACGAGAACATGTAGGCATGGCATGTATATCATATTATGTCATAAGATAATCATGGCATGTTACTTAGGTTAACATGGCATACCCATTACATAGAATATCTTGGAACAACATATGGCATATCATGGCATAATAATCATGAGCATATAAAGTAATCGCATATAGCATCCACCCATGGCATCACATAGAAAGTCATGGCATATCTTATAACCTATATATTCGCATATCACGCAGAATAGATTTTATCGGTTATTGGATGTGACTCTGATTATTGCACATGAAAATACGATTTAAAAATTGAAACAATTATAACAATTTGTCTCACTAATCGCATGACATTTTAATGTTCGATTACCAATTTGCCAGCAAAACATCATAACAGGAATTTTTTAAACCTAGGCTCCGCTACTAATGTTGGAATTTTTAGGGATCATATTTAACAAATAAATATGTACACAGCAGAAATTATTAAATAGAATTTAGAACACCAACCTCCTAAATTCAATGGAGCTTGTAGATGATTGATTCCTGCCTTTCCTGCCTTCTTCAATGTCCACAACAGTTGATCTGGAGTTTAATCACTAGGAAGAAACCCACTTTTCACAACCTAAATGTCTATGTGTTTATTTCTTTTCAGTGAGGGTTTTTTGATTATCTGGGAACAGGATAGTGTCTCTTGTCTCACGTTTGAAACATCCAGTCTCATTCTTCTAAAGACCCAATACACAACTCTTGTATTTATAACAGAGTTTGGGACTTTTGAAACACTGTGGAGATAATACCTATATTATCTCCACACCCTTTAAATCCTCACTCTATCTGTTACCCATAACAGACTAGGATTTGAATTACACCAGATAAACCCATCCAGATGGGATCTTATCACTAAAGATCCCCATCATGGGTGTCATTATCCAATACCTTTCTTGGCGATTTCTTCTCTTAGAGTCTCCAACGCCAGAGTCTCTGTTCCAGTGCCAAGTGTGTCTTCGCAGTTTGGGCAATATCAGTTGCTCTCACCATCATTTCCATCCCAAGTGTTCACGGGTACAGCTGCACCGCAAGCGGCATGGCCTTCTCCAGTTCTTGAACAAGTTAAGACTCCAGATCTTCGTTCCACTTTTGTGGTCAATTCAGGGCCGCAAGAATGAACTTTCACGACTCGCCAAGATGCCCACTTTGCTTCAACGTATATTCAGCCACCGCATATGTTTTCTTCTGGATCCAACAAGTTCCATCTTTAGCGTTTATGAGCAGAGGAGGAGGGATATATTTGTTGGCTACAGTCGCAGTATCACAATGGGGTGACTTATGAACAGGTTCGGCCTCTACTAAATAGGACTTTTACTATCGATGAATTAAATAGGAGAAGCCATATTCATAACCTTTGCATATGGTGTGATGAAAATGATGTTCATGGGCATGCTTGTAGTTATAAATTGTGGCTGCATATAGAAGTATATGATGATGACTTGGAAAAATTATTGTTAGTATGGATAATGACAGTGGTGCTAATGTATCCAAAATGGGTGAATGGAGTGTTTTTGAAGTCAGTGATCTCTCTTTGGTCTCCATGGGCATTCCAGCTCATGAAGTGCAATTGGTGATGAATAATGAGATAAAGAAGGAATCAGATGCTGATGATGTGATTGTACTGGACGATTTACAGCACGTGGTAGTTGAACAGGTCATTACCAAGGTAGTAGAGGAGCCAAAACACCTTTTGCCAACCACAAAAAGAGTTATTGATGAGCTTGATGAAGGATTGTTGGTTGAGAAGAAAAGTGGTAGATCAGTGAGGATTCAAGCATAGGGGAAATTGAAGAAAAGGCACAAGAAGAGGGTAATTGGATTTGGTCGGACAATGAGAAAGAAGATGAGAATGAGGAAGCTTATGTCATCTTTTCAGGTGACAAGAAAGCATGGCAAGAAAAAAGGATGTAACTTGGGTCAATGGAAGATTTTCAGGAAGAAAATGAGAATGATGAAAAAGTTTGTGCTTTGTAAATGCAGGAAATTAGGGACAAGGAAGATGAAGAGAGAAATCGAGGTTGGTAAGTCAATGAGAGATTTTCCGGAACTTATAGTACCATTCAATGTCCATGTGAAGCAAGAAGACAAAGATGATCTTTGTTGCCAATTGTGGTTTAGGGAAAATAGCAGGAGTAAAGGGAAATTTGTGCTTCAGCTGAAGGAAAGGAATAGTGCAAAGAAGGTTGTGCCTTACGCATTTGAATTGAAGGCAAAACAAAAGAAGAAGACGATAGCATTTGGGAGGGAAGTAAAGAAGAGATGGGATAAAAAGAGGATGATCTTAGTGTTGAGGAAGCAAAGACAGGAGAGCATGGAAAGCAACAAGAACTTCACATCATTGCGAAGAATAGCAGTGGGATTTGGAACGATAGTGTTTCATAAGAGGGCTGTAAGAATTGGTTTCTGGAACTTTAAAACCAGGAAAAAGTTATAGAGCTTGGGGGCAGCATATCAATTTGTTCAGTTGAGGAAAATATGGAGAAAAAATGCTATCCCAGATGTGATAGATCAGTGTGCTGAATTCATTGCTGCAACTTTTGAAAGTGTAGAGGGAATGGCTATGCTATTAGCTACTCTAGCAGCAACAAATTTGTTGCAAGATTTTCTTTTTCTTGGACTTTTCTTACTAGCCATGGAAATTGTCATTGGTGTCCTACTGGTCGTGTCGGCAAACCCAATGGACTTTGTTTCAGTATTTAAAGGATACCAGCACCTTTTGGTATTCTTATTGAATTTGGTTGAATATAGGCTAGTTCTTGGTAATGATGGAGAGGGTGTGCGAACAGAGGATTATGATGTGTGGCTGACATACATGCTTATGTTTATGGCATCTCAAGTACAGTTTCAGGAAGATACATTAATGTTTCAATTGCAGCTGATGCATTCTTGTTAATTTTAGCATTAGATGTGATAATTTCCAGAAGCTCCCATGTTCCATTTGTGAAGAAGATTGCAAAATGAAGCAAACGAAGCATCAAAGGGCAGGTATACTTATGTCCAGTGCAAGCCACAACTGTCTAGCTTGCAATGGAATTGTAATGAAGTGGTTGGCCTATTGGAGTGGTCCATCTCTAACTGACGCTTCTTTGGAGTTTGATCCTGGTTGATGTAGTGTTGGCGTGTTGTGTATAGTGATGTTGCAGCTCTATATTCCTGCTGAAGGGGTCTTTGGATTTGTTTCTTTTGTTTTTGTTATTGGTCTTTTAGCATAAAAAAAAAATAATCACATGTTGTGTTAGTTTAGATTCTGTTGCATGACCACATATTGCACAAGAATTGCTCACTTTTCCAGATGAACACCTATCCCCAAAAGAAGTCCAACAGTTCCAAGGAGGGAGTGTTGATACGACACTATTTTTGGTGTACAAGTGTCGTATCTCATTAGTAACATGTGTGACATGTCAATAGCTGATAGTGTGTGTCTAGTCGTTTAGTATCTTGTACAATAGATCAAATTGAGGTTATAAGTAGTTAGTCACGAAAACTGTAATAGTCATTCATTCAATTGGAAAACTGTCAATACACTTAACTTGGCTTGAGATTCAGATTGGAGCTCAAGATTTCACTTTCTTTTATGTTTTTCATTTCATTTCTTTCGGTTCTTGTTCTTGTTACGAATCGAACGTAACATTATCTTGTGGAGTTGGTCTAAGTGGTAAGCGATTTGGTTCTACTTAAGCAAGATTTTGGGTTCGAATTCTCGTGTATGCAGAAAATTCTCAGTGGGAGACTCACCCACTATATCCAGGTGCACGAATCGGGTTGAATCTAGATTACTCGGGATAAAGCTCCGGATACCGAATTGGAAACAAAAAAAGTCGTTATTTATTTATTTTATTTTTTTGGCTAACGATACTTTATTCATACCTCAAAAAAAAGTTGTTATCTTGTCTTGCCTCTTCAGATGAGACAACAGAAATGCTGAACAAAAACGCTCTTTGACTCTTAGCTCTCTTTGTCTTCTTAATAGTTTCAAGTCTAAAAAGATAATGTGGGAGAGATTTGAATAGTAAGGTTTTGATGGGAGGAAGAAGACAACCAAAGGGGTTGTCGTGTGTTCACATGTTGCGGAAAACATAAAAGAGCATGTCCAGCTTCCCCCCGTATCGTTCCAATTTTATCGGATGTTCCCGAAGGGACAAAGAGCATGTCCAGCTTGCATTAAACGACATCATATCATTTAAAAAGAAGAGAGTTCTTTAAACGGACGGGCTTTGAAATAGAAATATATAATTCAGCCCATTAATGATTAAGCTCAAGAAGTTGCAAAAAAAACGGGCCAAGGCATCTCCTCTGTTATGATAAAAATAAAGATATGGCCCAACAATATTTAAATAAACGTATAAAATTGATTGCGGTGAGCGTGGATCGAACACGCGACCTTCAGATCTTCAGTCTGACGCTCTCCCAACTGAGCTATCCCCGCTTTGTTGTACAGTGAAATAATCGTTTCTTAATTGACAATTGAATAATCAAGCAGTGATTGCATACCATCGGCAGGATTTTCACTGGATGGTGATTTAAATCACTCTTGTAAACGTAGATGCTAGCAAGACATCTTAGCTTTGTTAGCCCATTCTTCTGACTCAGGGATTATTGTTATTAACTCCTCCTTAAATATAATTAAGAACCTCCTCCTGGAGGTAATGGGTAGTTTTTTTTTATCAAAGAGGTAATGGGTAGTTGAGTACTTTGTTTTTGTTCGTCTTGTACATGTAATTTTTTTATGTATCAATAGAAACAATCCAAGATTCGACAAAAAAAAACCGTAGAAATGTGTTTCATAGTTGTTTCGTCAGCATCCAAAAAATAAATATTTTAACTTAAGCATGCATAGATTAATGGGCATGAACCAAGATTATATATATAATAGAGAAAGAAACATATTACTTATAATTATTTTATTAGAAATAAAATATTAATTATTAATTGGTATATTAGGATGAAGCAAGTGGGTCATAACCCCCTAGATTCCCTATTTAATCTATTTATGGTAATAAATTATCAGTAAAGGAAGGTTAACTCAGTGGTGTTTTACAATACCCAACCCAACCTCATAGAGAGAGGTTTGATCCTTTGCACATCCCATTTTGTATTCTTTATATTTATTTCTTAATTAGCTCAATAATCATAGCTTTTGGCACCCTCTACATTTTTTCTTGGCTCCCCCCTAGGTATATGATATTAATTAATGAGGGGTGATTAGCTTTTGTATAGGAAAAGAAAAATTAATTATTAATTAATTAATGAAGCTTTTCTCTGGTTCATATATAGTATAGATAGGTAGATAAGCATCGATTAGTGATATATACATACTAGAAAGGAAGCAATTCTTTCACAGTTTCACTTGATGTAGAAAATCAAATAACATTACAGCAAAGACAATCTATCTATTATCTATCTATTATATATATAAATAGTAGAGACATATTTCAAAAATGATTGAAATATTGACACATGGTAATTTTAAAAATTTATGAAAAAGACATGTGGCTCCTTATAAGTTACTGTAAGTATACGGGCATGCAAACTAACAATCAAATGCAATAACATACGCAGCAAAAAACCGGATACACATGGAGGATCCAAGTGAAAGGTAGCTAAATCGAATAACAATTTTTATGTACCTAAATCGGTTGAGGTCTTTCACCCAATTGTAGGGACGAATCAGCAAGAACCGGACAGAAATCCCGCCCCCCTACGGTATCCACACGAACCGTCGATGACTAGCCGGAAACCGTCTCACGATCTCCAACCCGAGCTCTCCCGAATAGTAGTGCTAGCTGCGGATTTCCGGGAGTTGTGTGGTGTTTTGTGTTCTTCTTTCTTTCTCAAAGAATGAAGGGGTGAGTGTGTGTTCTTGATGCTCTGAAAAATCAGAATGCAAGGTGTAGAGTAATCTGATTACTCACTCCAATAAATGCATAGATTATTAGAGACAAGAATGGCCAACATAATGGTCCATCCAACATGATTAAGATTCCACCACTATCTAGTCTAATCATGTCTCCACTATGCACTAATGGGACATGCCATCAGGTTTGGCTCAATAATTCTGACAATCAGTGAATCAAGCCAGCCCAAAACGACCCAGGTCCAACCACGGTCCAACCACACCTGGTCGAACCATGGTCCAACTACGGTTCAACCACCTGCTCGAATCAACGATTCTAAGTGTGTGACCCTGTAGGCACTTGTAACGTCCGGCAATAATTGTAAACTTATTTACAATTATAAGCAAAGAGCGGCGTCTAGCAACACATCATTGCTACCCAAACGACAAGATCAGTACTGATTCAATATGCCTCGTAAGCATGTCATCGTCCCTTTGTCCCATTATCAAGATTAAACACGAGACATGGAATATGTCAATCTCGCATATGTTTAATCTCGGTTTCTTGATCCTCGAGCTAACTGTGTAAAACGGATACTAATGATATCACCATATCATAATCCGAGCACGGCCGTGCATTTACAGTTCAACTCTATCAAGAAACCAACCAATAATATACCCGTTATATAGGTTGGACGAATCCCCTCTGGATCATACAAAACCCACTACAGATTTATCATATACCCAATGGTTACACTAAGTCTACTCATTTACAAAAAAGCCAAGAGTAATATCAAAGTATACGACTCATATGTTGGGAACCTTGATGATCACAGGTCTAAGGACAATACATATAAGAACCGCTAATGACAATCATACAACGTTCCATGTAGCGTTCTTATGTGGGTCGGTCCAGTCCACAAGTTCTCTAACTTGTACCCGTATGTAGAATTCATATCACATATAGTACGCTAGGCTTAATTTATTATTACAACCCATCCATAATAATAATCGACTAGGGACATTTAAGAATATATAAATATTCTAGGGTTATAAATATGTGCAAGCGTTTATCTCATAAATGATATTTATTGGAATAACCTTAATGTGTATACATGATTACAAATAAACATCCTTCGATTGGCTTTTGGGCAAATTACACTAACAGTTACATGTTTCAATTTTTTAGGCTACAAGTCTTTAACATTTTTATTCAAATTCAAAACAATCTATTTTAAATTATATCTTTAGAATTATCTCTGATTCTAAAAATAGTATTATTAGGTTCTCTTTTTAATTTAAATTAACTTTATAAAATTATCTTTTTTAAAAGATAATAATAAAATTTATTAGTTTTACTCTATTTAAATAGTCTCTCCTTATTAACACAATTTTTCTCCAAATCAGGCTCTAAAAATAATTTACCTTTGAATTGTATGTTTTTATATAAGTGAGTATTATTGTTGCATTTTTCATAATCACTTTATTTTTATGCTATGTTTTTTTGTATAATAAATTAATTTTTTATTTGTGCATAAAAAATCATTCAATTTTTCTTAAATTGATGAAATTATTATTTAATTTAATCTCTTTTTATTTATCTTTTTTAATAAATATTAATACATAAGAAAAATTATTGACCCCCTATAACAGCTCGGGTAAAAATTTGGATTTTTACCGGTACTGTAAAAGTTTTTCTACAGTGATTTACCGGAAGAATTAATTTTGGGTAATTAATTCAAGGTAAATCGAGAGTCGTTTTTCATAACAGAGGGTTTTCCCCCGCTCGAGATTTTTCCGTGGATTTTTTGGGCCTAAGTCGGTATTTTTCGGGTCCCGGAATCTTCGGAAAATCACACCGAAAAATAACTAAGGGGGGTATCAGTTATTTTCTGGTCCGGACTGAACTCGCTCCATAATGCAGACAAGCTGCATTATTGAACAATTCACAGGTTGTACAGTTCATTCCCGTTCTATAAAAAGAAGAAGAAAGCAAGAGAAGAGAGGAAGAGGAGAAGAAAAAGAAAAAGAGAGAAACGAAGGAAAAAAAAAGAGAGGAAAAGGAAAGGAAAAAAAGAGAGAAAAAAATAGAGAAAAAAAAGAGAAGAAAAAGGAAAAAAAAGGAGAAATAACAAAAAAAAACACACAGAAGGAAAAAAAAATGAGAGAAGGAAAAAAAATAATAAGAAGAAAAAGAGAAAAGAGAAAAAAAAGAAAAGAAGAAAAAATCGGAAAATAGGAAAAAAAAAAGAAGAAAAAGAAGAAAATAGAAAAGAAAATGAAAGAAAAGGAAAAAAAAAAGAAGAAGGAACTGTTCATCGTCAACCCGAGTTCCCTCCCCAGTTACTGTTCACGCGAAGCCGTCTCACGCCGCCGTGGACGTCACCGCTGCCATCAGCATGCTCACCGTGCCGTCGCGATCCCAACCCCGCCTCCTCCGCTTGGTTCCGTCGCCTGACACGCCGTGGCGCGCCAATGACCCGTCGGCAGACCCGCGGATCCACCTCCTCCGCGCCTGCAACTGCTCCTGCCGCCGCCGCGCCGCCTTTCCACCGCCCATGGAGTTGCCATCGTCCTCCGCTGCTGTTGGTGTGCTCGCTTCCCTTCCTCGCGCTCTCGCCGTCGACGCCAGCCGCTGCAACCCGAGGTGAGCAGATCCGGGTTTGTTTGACCCACACGCTTGGTCGGGTCGCGTTCGCTGGGTCGGGCTATGGGCTGTGTTGGGCCGGGCCTTGGCAGGCCTGTGCTGGGCTGCTGCCTTGGTCTGGGACGACACTGTTCATGGCCCAGTCTGATTTAATTTTTTAAAAAAATATATATATGTATTTACTTATTATTCTGGTATTTAATTTTGAAAAAAATGTATATTTACTTTGGAAAAATTATGATCAAATTAATTCTGGTATTTTGGGGAAAATATAAATATATATACATGGATAAATAATTAAGTTGTGTATTGGGAAAAACTATTATTAATTGGAAAAAAATATATATGTACCATGAAATAATTTCTAGAAATTTTTTATATATATTATTTTCCCTGGAAAATTATGGTTGTGGATATATATATATATATATGTACTTTGAAAATTAAAGGTAATTATATTTTGTGTTGGAAATATTATTATATATATTTAGAAAAAGATAAATACAATATATATTTTCTGGAAATTATAAATACGCTATTATTTTTCTGGAAAATTATGGTGATTATATTTTGGGAAAAGTATAATTAATTTATGAAAATATTTTGAAAAGAGTTTTAATTAAAGTATGGTACCGAAATTATATTCGGATATGCGGTATAATATTTTCGGTAAAAGATGATAATAAAGGATATGAACCGGGATGGGTTATTTCGCAGTTTTGGCATCATAGTATACCGATTATGTGCATTTATGTGAGCATGTGTTGTTGTTTTGTGGTATAGGTTTTGATATCGGGCAGTTTCCCGAAGAACCGGCTTCGGACCGGTCATTGTCTTCAGAGTTGAGTAATCGGCCAAGGTGAGGATGGATTTCCTTCAATATGTGCCTGTATTACTCGGTTATTGTGTTTGATGATTATTGTACTGTTGAGTGTTGCATTTGATGTGGTTTATTTCGGGATGTTTATCCCGGTGCTTTGATTGGTTTTTGGGATGTTTATCCCCGTGTTGAGTTTTGGATATTTATTTTCGTGTCTTTGGCCATAAGAATAATGGATTAATTAATAATTTGAGATAAGGATGTCGATCCTTAGTTTGGTTTGGGATGTCTATCCAGGTATTTTGGTTAGGGATGTTGGTCCCTGAGATTGGACTTTGGATGATGATAATATAATTGTCACGTGATAAGTAGTGGTACGACTCGATGGTTTAAGACTATTTTGTGGTGACCATGACCTGGGTTACTTGTGATAAGCATGTCTATGCTTGGGATGTCTATCCCGTGATTATTTTTGGGATGTCTATCCCTGGGTTCTTATTTTTGGGATGTCGATCCCTGGGTTCTCTTGGATTTGGTCTGGCACCCGGAATATGTTGAGAACCAGGTCTGACCCCTAGCTTATCCGTGACGGGGCCCGGAAAGATAAAATTGGAAACTGGATTTTTATTTGAGTCTTTTTGGTCTTGGACCAGTTTTGGGTCGAGTCTTTTGGATTGTTTCATTTTGGCTGTTATGCCTGTGTTTTCGACTTTGAGTAATTTATAGTGTTGCATATTGATCGTCTATCCATGGTTGTGAGAACTTCGGACTTACCCCTCACCTGCGGGCTTTCATCCCGTAGGATGAGTTATTTGTGGCACAGGTTTGGTGCATTCCAGACAGGCTGCGGCGTTATCCCCTGGGCAGGACTTGGATCCATAGTTTGCATCAGTGTCGCATACAGTGTCTTTGTGAGTTATTAAGTCTTCCGCTGTGCATTATATTGCTATTGTTGGGCCAATGGGCCGATTATGATGTTATAGATGATCCCGGGTACGGGTGATATGTTTTATTGTTGGGCCGAAGGGTCAGATTTCTGATATTTTATTTTGGGCTGTTGAGCCCGAGTTTCTGTTATATACACTGTATGCTGGGTTGTCTGGTTGAGTCGTTACAGTTCCGGCACGTGTTTACTATGTACGGTAAATACGGGTCGGGGCGTTTCACCCCCGTGTGACACACGGGTACTATACTAGTGATTCATATATAGGATAAACACAAAAATTATATATGAAGTTAACCTTAGTACTTTTTGTGCAAAAGCCTAGTTACTTTTTTCTTTGAAAAAAATCTAATTACTTTTCGTACCTAATTACATAGACTTTGGACGGATGTTGTTTGTCACAATACGGACTAATGCCTTTTCTGATACCTGTGTTGCCCTTGATTATCACAATTCATACATGTGTTTCAGTTTGGTCACATTTCATCCCTCAACTAAGTCTGATTGGCCTAATTTGGTTATTTTGACCGATTTACCCCTGAAATCAATGACGTATCAGTTTTTTCACCTGGGTTCTTCACCTAACCGACCCGAAACCCGATGGATACCTAGAGCCTAACCGAAACCCAACCCGAACTGAACATTTTTTTAATTATTATTCTTTTTATTTTTTTTTATTTTTTTATTTTTTCCAAAAATTTTAATTCTAAAAATAGATATTTTCGTTCTAGTAATCTGCAATCTATTTTTAGTTCTAAAAATAGATATTTGGGTTATCGGGTGGGAAGGTGTTTGGGTCGAAAAGAAAATAGATTACAGATTACTAGAACAATAAGAAATATTTATTTTTAGAATTAAAATTTTTGGAAGAAAGAAAATAATAAAATAAAAGGAAAAGAAAAATAATAAAAATTGTCTAGTTCGGGTCGGGTTTCATTTAGGCTTTAGGTATCCACCAAGTTTCGGGTCAGTTAGAAGAAGAATCTTTGTTAAAAAACTGAAACGTCATTGGTTTAAGGGTAAAACGGTCAAAATAACTAAATTTAGCAAATCGGACTTAATTGAGGGATGAAATGTGACCAAATTGAAACACAGGTATGAATTGTGATAATTAAAAGCGACACAAGTACCAAAAAAAGCATTAGTCCTCACACTACAAATATGATTCCTAAAGTTGCTTTTCTACCATAAGTTCAAATAACGAAATAAAATGCTAAACTGGCTAGTTTTGTCACTTACAAGGAAACTTCAACCACCGACTTCACATTCAAGTTGGTTTTGGTTCGAGTATCAAGTGAGTTGGTTCATGTCACGAACTTGAGATTTTACATATGCATAATTTTTTTTGGAAAACTCACATCATGCTTAGAAATTTAGTTATGGGGCCAAGTTTACATCAAAATTAAGAAATATTGGCACATCCATAAAAATTAAAAATTAAAAATAAAATAAAATTTACATTATTGTCTACATTGGAAAAAATTATCTTTTACTTATTTAAATGTTTCCACATATTTATAATTAGATCAACAAAAAACAAACATGAGTTAATCCACAATTTAAATTTTGCCCATGTGCTATACACCTTAAGTCAATTTGCCACTTGGATTTTAATTTGGATCGATTTGCCCCTTGAATTTCAATTTGGTTCAATTAAATATATTTACAAAATCGAATCAATTGAATATTTGTGTTTGCAAAATTGGATTAATTCTGAGTAGACATATATCAATTTTTTATTCATCACGCCACTTAATTCATCTCTATAAACAATCCTGATCCTTGTAAAGCTTTGTTATGACATATCATCAACAAAATCTAAATTAATTATACTTATTTTTGACTATAATTTTGATTAAGGGATAAATCAACCTAATTTTATAAATGTAGACTTTAAATCGAACCAAATTAAAACTCAAGAGGAAACTGCCCAATTTTACAAATGTAACATCCAATCGACTCAAATTAAAATTCAAGGATAAATTGATGCAATGTGTATAACACATGGAAGAATTAGGATTTTTTCCCCATATTTAGATATTAAATAATTAACATATTATGATAAAATAGAAAATATAGTGAATCTGGAAATTTACAAAATTGAAAACGAGAATGCAAGCTGTCTGTGTCAAATTCATATCAATTGTGATTGAGAAAAGTTTGGGAAAAAAAAGAAAATGTTTGAATTTTTATGCGCATTCGTGAATTTTTTTTATAAACCTACCTAGACGCCTTTATGTTTAAAAATGGGAAAAGTATGCTATATTTTTTTGCAAAAAAAAAAATAAAAGTAACAAATAAGTGGAAGCAAATTTAGTGACGATATTTTGTTTTTGGTCGAATTAATGACAACTTAATGCTTCACGGCATCCTAACATTGATAATACCAAATGAAATAGGAAAAATTTCCATATATTAAAAATAGAAAGGGTAAAGTCAATCACCTATGACCCACAATTTTTTTTTCTTTTTGGTATATTCTCTGCCTCTGGTGCCAACGTCAAAATTAAGACAAATGGGCAACCCAGAATAGAGAAAAGAAAAAGATCAACCTGACAAAACGTGACAGGACCTCAGCGACTCTTTCTAACATTTTAAGCTCACTTGCATTTTTCACTACTCTTCACTTCATCCTCTACTTTAAACTATACATTGAAAAGGAAGGAAGTCCCGTGTAACATTATGAGCCCTCAAACTCAAACCTTGTGTTTCTTTAGCTTTACCATCTTCTTCAGTTCACTCGCCCTCCGAGTTGACTCGGCTCGGCCTGCATTCGCATGCGACTCGTCAAGCCCCCGCTCTTACCCTTTTTGCAACACCTCACTCCCCATCACTCAGAGAGCCACGGACCTCATCTCCAGGCTCACACTAGATGAGAAGGTCTCACAGCTGGTAAACTCAGCCCCGCCGATTCCTCGACTCGGTATCCCGGGTTACGAGTGGTGGAGCGAGGCATTACACGGCGTCTCCCCCGTAGGCCCTGGCATTCATCTGAATGGTACCATTAAGACCGCCACTAGCTTCCCTCAGGTCATCCTCACTGCTGCTTCTTTTGATGCCAACCAATGGTATCGCATTGGTCAGGTGATCAGCGAGTACTGAGTACTCAGTATATATAACTTGATATATATATATATATATATATAGTTATACATACCTGCATGTGTATACTCCACGTTCATGTAATCTTTATTCTCATACTAGCAAGCTGGTTTTGTTTCTTTAAAATGTATTATTAGGTGATTGGAAGAGAAGCACGAGCATATTACAACGGAGGGCAAGCTTCAGGGATGACATTTTGGGCACCCAACATTAACATCTTCAGGGACCCAAGATGGGGGAGAGGGCAGGAGACACCAGGGGAGGATCCATTGGTGACAGGGAAGTATGCGGTGTCGTATGTGAGAGGTATTCAAGGGGATTCTTTTGAAGGTGGAAAGCTTCCTGGACATCTCCAAGCTTCTGCTTGTTGTAAACATTTCACTGCTTATGATTTGGACAATTGGAATGGCATGACTCGCTATGTGTTTGATGCTCGTGTAAGTCCCGACTTAATTTGTCCAATTCTTAGACTTTTCCTACTTTTCCTTTTTTGAAAAAACAATAATAATCTTGCCATACTTTCCTTTTTATCTTGGAACTGAGTTCAAAAAGTCACTCTCTCCCTTGTTTGCTTTGCTTTATCAGCTTTTATGTAATCTAATCAAAAAACATAGGATTGGTGGGTGAATGTGCCTTTATTGGGTTCTGCATTTTGTGTGAATATGTTATGGTTCTATTCTATGGACTTGAAGAAGTTCAAAAAAGTAGCATTACTTAATCTTTGGGTCATGGAAACCAGCAAAATAATGTGCCTGCGTCTCCTGAATTATGAGTTATCTTCCATGGGCTTAAAAATTGTAATTTGTTTGTCTCGTGTGAAAATGACAAGATGAAAAATTCCGGTCGAGTAACTTTAAGATTTCCTGGTTTAATGATTTTACTTG
Organism: Turnera subulata; assembly: GCA_028386065.3. Classification (NCBI taxonomy): domain Eukaryota; kingdom Viridiplantae; phylum Streptophyta; class Magnoliopsida; order Malpighiales; family Passifloraceae; genus Turnera; species Turnera subulata. Next base: position 21,451 of record JAKUCV010002003.1, on the reverse strand, counting down.
CACTCCTGTCCTGCACTATTCTTTTGGGGAATGCTCACTGCTTGATTACTCGTTGGTTGTCGCTGATTATCAGGTGAGCATGCAAGACTTGGCCGACACATACCAACCACCATTCCAGAGTTGTGTTCAACAAGGGAAAGCTACGGGGATTATGTGTGCCTATAACAAAGTGAACGGGGTCCCAACTTGTGCAGATTACAATCTCCTATCTAAAACTGTTAGAGCTCAGTGGGGTTTTGACGGGTATAACTTTGTCGCTCCAATTAAAATTCTTGCAGTGTATTGATTCGATTGAAAATTTTGGTTGAAGATCCATTGCTCCCTAATAAATCAGGTATATCGTGTCTGACTGTGATGCGGTGTCCATCATCCACGACGCTCAAGGATACGCCAAATCCCCTGAAGACGCTGTGGTTGATGTGCTTAAAGCTGGTATGGGACCTGTCTCTTGATTATAACTTTTTCCTTCTTGTCATAAAGTCGACACATGCTTATGTTTCTGCCGTAGTCGTATGGCTCCACTGATGTAACTGATGTCTTGGATGTTTAGCAAAGACAAATCTGTTGGTTCTGTAGGCAAAATTGGTCCGGCCTACTATGGATGGCAGGAATGACTAATTTTCTGCAATGTTCATCTCTTTCCTCCTTTCCTAGTGGAAGAGTGGGCGACTGATCTTTTCTCGATCACCTAAGAGTTCCTTTGTTGCAGGCATGGATGTGAATTGTGGGTCATATTTGCAAAAGCACTCCAAGGCAGCCGTGGAGCAGAAAAAACTGCCTGAATCTGAAATAGACAGAGCCCTTAACAACCTCTTCTCTATAAGAATGAGATTAGGCCTATTCGACGGAAATCCAGCGGGACTGCCTTTTGGAGATATTGGTCCTGATCAAATCTGCACCCAAGAGCACCAAATGCTTGCTCTTGAAGTCGCCCGTAATGGCATTGTTCTCTTAAAGAATTCTGCAGGAATCCTCCCACTTTCAAAGACCAAAACTGCATCCCTTGGCGTAATGGGCCCTAATGCCAATTCTGCAAGCACACTTCTTGGGAACTATGCAGGCAATCCATGCAAATCCGTGACACCGTTGCATGCATTTCGGAGCTACATTAAGAACACCATATATTTCCAAGGTTGTGACACAGCTCAATGCTCTTCAGCTTCAGTTGATGAGGCAGTGGAGATAGCCAAAAAAGTGGACCATGTTATAGTGATCATGGGACTGGACCAAACTCAGGAGAAGGAGGGGCTTGATCGTGTAAACTTGGGCTTACCCGGAAGACAACAAGAACTCGTTACCAAGGTTGCAAAAGCTTCGAAGAATCCAATTATTCTAGTGCTGATTTCTGGCGGTCCTGTTGATATATCTTTTGCAAAGAATGATAAAAACATTGGAGGCATTTTGTGGGCTGGCTACCCTGGAGAAGGTGGTGGAATTGCTGTAGCCGATATCATCTTTGGCGAACACAATCCAGGTGATCAATTTCAACGAGCATTTTCCCTTTTCTCTATATATAGTGGAGTTGGTCTAACAACCAACTACTTTTTTGATGGTATATATGCAGGAGGGAGATTACCAATGACTTGGTATCCTCAAGACTTCATCAGAGTAGCTATGACAGACATGAGGATGAGAGCTGACCCATCTTCAGGCTATCCTGGGCGCACATATAGATTCTACAGAGGGGCAAGTGTTTTTGAATTTGGTTACGGCCTCAGCTACTGCAAGTATTGGTATCAGCTTAAGGCTGTCCGCCGCAATAAGCTATACTTAAATCAGTCCTCATCATCAATAATGCATAACTCTGCGGCCGACAAGGTGCGTTATGCTTTAGTTGCTGAGCTGGGCGCAAGAATTTGCGAGGAAAGCAAGTTCCAGGTAAGAGTTGGGGTGGAGAACAAGGGGGAGATGGCGGGTAAGCATCCAGTATTGCTTTTTGCAAGCCTGGGAAGGCATGGGAAGGACAAGCCCAGGAAACAGTTGATTGGATTCCAAAGCGTAATACTAAGTGCTGGTGAAAAAGCTGAGATTGAATTTGAAGTGAGCCCCTGTGAGCATCTTACTAGAGCTAATGAAGATGGTTTGATGGTGATGGTGGAAGGAAAACATTTCCTAATGGTAGGAGGTGACAAGCGTCCAATTTCTATCATAGTTTAATGGTATATTAATAGTTCTAAACTCCAGAAAAACCCATGTTATATTACTAGTTACTACTACTTATATGATGATCAGTGCTGCGGAGAGTTGAATTCTGGTTCAGTTACATTGTATACACTGCAAGCAACTATTAATTCCTGCTTGCAACCCCATGTGCACTCCCTTTGCGGGGGGTCTCCTGCTTTGCTCCCCACCCCATCCCATCAACTGATCAATTGTTTATGGGACCGCCTATTTGATTAGCATTTCTTAAATCAAACCGCCCAAATGTTAATGTCAGGATGAACGTGCTTGACCAGTTTAGTCCCTACAATCTGTTAAAGACTGAGATAAGAAGACATAATAGGTTTTGATATATAACTTTTGTTTCTGGGTAAGGAAAATTTTCTTTCTGAGTTTGAATTATTAATATCCCTATAATTAATTAATTGTCAAATTGTTCAATTTCAACTTGGGATGAATTGAATAATTTTGACAAATACAAACATTGAATTAACAAATTTAAAACACGGGAATATTTGGACTTTATGCCTCTTTTTTTGGGTCAAAATAAGAAGGTCGATATATAATTTACAATGTTTTCTAACTTTTCATATTTGTAGAAGTTTAAAGGTACGTCGTAAGTTATAATTTTACTCAAGCCTTGAAAAGGCAATTGCGGATTAACATTTAGTTTACAAAAATCTATCATTAGGGCCACCGGTTGCTAGACTTACAAGGCAAGTAATTATTAGACAAATGATTTCCACCAAATAAACACTTAGAAGGAAAATGAAACAGAAAATGTTCAACACGGCGAATTTTGATACTGGCAGTTTGTATAAACAGTGTTGTCAAGTGATCAAATCACGAAAAGATAAATATTAAGTCCATCATATAAGTAATAAAATCACAAATCATATACAAAAAATGTAGATACAATTTTTTTATAGAACTTTTTCCAGAGCAAAGCAACTAATTGGATAGAAAGCAGGAGGCTGTCTGTCTTATCCGGGGGACCAAAATAATCCATAAAAATTAATGCATAGATCGCAAAGATGGGAATCTTTTGTCCAATACGTAGAAATTGCCATTCTTACAAAAGGTGAGTCGTCAGCATCGCTAATGACCTTGGTCCTATAAAATTCAGTCCTGTCAAAAAGTTCTTCCATTAATATCTTGGCGACAAGAGTCACTCCCTCTTCTTTTTCTTTTTTTGTGTTGTTTTCTTGGGGTCAATAGACAACAAGATCAGTGTGTGAGTCAATGAAGCTCCATCTCACAGTACTCCTTGTTACTTCACTCCTCATCTTTGTAGCGGAGTCAAGTAAGCCCCCATTCTCATGCGACTCTTCCTACAAATCGTACCCTTTCTGCCAAACCAAGCTTCCCATAAAGCAAAGGGTTGAGGACCTGGTGTCAAGGCTTAGCTTAGATGAGAAAATATCCCAACTGGTTGACACAGCCCCTGCAATCACCAGGCTTGGCATCCCTGCCTACGAATGGTGGTCTGAAGCATTGCATGGTGTTGCCTTCCTCCCGGATGTCAGCCAACGCCAAGGCATCCATTTCAATGGATCCATCCGATCCGCCACCAGCTTCCCTCAAGTCATCCTCACCGCTTCTTCATTTGATGCACATCTTTGGTATCGCATAGCTCAAGTAAGTAACTAAACCCACCACTATTCTAGTTAACTGAGTACTGTCCTTGGTCACTGAGTTTATTGTGCATGATATAATCTAATCTAATTAATGTGGATAGATATGATGTATAAAAAGGCTATAGCTTTACTTATGATGATTGATTTGTTGATTTGAAGGTGATTGGAAAAGAAGCCAGAGCTATATATAATGCAGGACAGGCTATAGGCATGACATTTTGGGCACCAAACATCAACATATATAGGGATCCAAGGTGGGGGAGAGGGCAGGAGACCCCAGGAGAGGATCCATTGGTGACTGGAAAGTATGCAGTGTCCTATGTGAGAGGAGTCCAAGGGGACTCTTTTGAAGGAGGGACCCTTGGGGAGCATCTCCAAGCTTCAGCTTGCTGCAAGCATTTTACTGCTTATGACCTGGATAACTGGAAAGGCACCAGTAGATTCAAATTCGATGCCCGTGTAAGCGATCAAAAAGAAACCCAAAAAAAAAGTTATGGTTTTGATTATCTGCTTATTTTCACTATCTTGTTTCTGGCATATAAATGGAAGATTCCTTATTGGTCAGGGTGCCTCGTGGTTATAACTAGATTTGTTTAGCCATACTACAAACAGATTGGTCAACTTCTTGTTGGATTCTGCACTTTTTTAATTTCAATTAACACCAGTAACGGGTCTTGGGCGCCCCCCATTTTTTTAGTTCTTTCAAGGCCATACCATAATGTCAGCTACTAGTTGCAAATATTATATTTGCCAAGGTCTTCTGACACCAGAAGCAGTCTGGTACAGTTATAATCATAATACAAGGAAATTTGTATGGTATGATACCTACAGATTTGGCTAGGGAATAAAGAAATGCGTAATCAACTAGGAATGCTAGCCTTTTATGATGCACAAGTAACATGAACACAAAGCACGGTACATCAGCACGATCTACCAGGCCACTTAATGTGCCAAAATGTTCTTTTCTGTAGGTCACATTACAGGACTTGGCAGATACATACCAGCCACCTTTTCAGAGTTGCATACGAGATGGCAAAGCTAGTGGGATAATGTGTGCTTATAATCGCGTCAATGGAGTCCCCAACTGTGCAGATTACGATCTTTTAACTGAGAAAGCCAGAGGAGAATGGGGCTTCTACGGGTAAACATCATATAATTCACACATCATATGTGCAACATAAATATAGACAACGTGAGATGATTTGTCTTTTTGGTCATTGAAAACTAATCAGGTATATCACGTCGGATTGTGATGCCGTCTCCATCATTCATGATGAGCAAGGGTATGCTAAATTACCCGAAGATGCTGTTGCTGATGTACTTAAAGCCGGTACAAATGCACTCACTCTCTGTTTCTTCACCAGAATCTACTTGGTTACTTACATAGATAATACAATTCACAAGACAAAAGAGTAAATAAAAAACAAATAGAACTGTTAGTAGTTGACTACTGAAAACCAATAACTAACCTTTAGACTGTTGCATTAATGAATCTGCAAACAACTGCCACAACTTGAAATTTTCAAAATATCAGCAGATATGGGTTAGTTTCTACATCATCAAAGGCATCCAGATAAAACTATATGGTAGAGGATAGTGTCCTCCTAGTAGCATTTCTTCTAATTTCAACGAGTCCATAAATTGCAGGAATTGATGTGAACTGCGGTGACTATTTGAAGAACTATACAAAATCAGCAGTCAAAATGAAAAAAATCTCAGAATCTGATGTGGACAGGGCCCTTCACAACCTCTTCTCTATCAGGATGAGGTTAGGATTATTTAATGGCAATCCAAGTGAACTGCCTTATGGAAAAATAGGTCCCGACCAAGTCTGTTCCCAAGAGCATCAAGCTCTAGCCCTTGAAGCAGCTCGTGATGGCATTGTGCTTCTGAAGAACTCTGATAGGCTTCTCCCTCTTTCAAAACTAAAAACCAAGTCTCTTGCTGTTATTGGCCCAAATGCTGATGTTTGGAAGACACTTCTTGGAAATTATGCAGGTCCTCCATGCAAAACTGTAACGCCATTGCAAGGATTGAAGCATTATGTAAAGGACACCAGGTATCACCCAGGCTGCAGCACGGTTGAGTGTTCTTCAGCGTCCATTAACCAAGCAGTAAAATTGGCAAAAAGGGCTGAGCAAGTAGTGCTGGTTATGGGACTCGATCAAACACAAGAGAGAGAAGAACGCGATCGTGACAACTTGGTTCTCCCAGGAAAACAGCAACAGCTAATAACTAGTGTAGCAAGAGCAGCAAAGAAACCTGTCGTTCTAGTGCTTTTATGTGGAGGACCTGTAGATGTTTCTTTCGCCAAATATGACCGGAAGATAGGAAGCATTCTATGGGCTGGTTATCCGGGTGAAGCTGGAGGCACTGCTCTTGCAGAGATTATTTTTGGCGACCATAATCCAGGTGAGCACCAACCACAATGCTTGTCGGTTGTACATTGTAATTTTGGTCCATGTAGTGACAAAATAGAGGACATGTGTAATAACTAGTCTATTACTAATTCCATGATGAACTTCATACTGGTGTGCAGGAGGGAGATTACCAATGACTTGGTATCCTCAAAATTTTGTCCAAGTCCCAATGACAGACATGAGGATGCGGCCCGATTCATCTTCTGGCTATCCTGGTCGCACTTACAGGTTCTACAAAGGAAAAAAGGTTTTCAAATTCGGCTATGGTCTCAGCTACTCGAATTATTCATATGAGTTTGCCTCTGTCACCCAAGCCAAGCTCTACTTGGGGTCATCAAGCAATGAAATAGTTGAGAACACGAACATCATCAGATATCATACTGTCTCGGAATTAAGTACACAACTCTGTGAAAAGAGCAAGCTTAACGTGACTGTCAGAGTTGAAAACCAGGGAGACATGGCAGGAAAACATCCCGTATTGCTATTTGTGAGGCAAGGAAAGCATGGAAATGGAAGGCCAATGAAGAACCTGGTAGGGTTTCAAAGTGTCATGCTAAATCCAGGGGAGAGAACTGAAATTGATTATGAATTGAGGCCCTGTGAACACCTCAGCAGAGCCAATGAACAAGGTTTAATGGTAATGGAAGAAGGCTCTCAATTCTTGGTCGTTGGAGACAAAGAATATCTTATTGCTATAACATTTTGATATCATTTGAAAGCAAACAAACAGTAGCAATTGTGTACTACAATTTCTTTCCAAGAGTACTTTTAGTCAAGAATGAATAATGTCACCTTTAAAGCAGTTCTTCTTCCTTGATAAACTGCACATATGAACGCTGTCTAAAGATTTAGCAACCCAGATGCTGTGAGGAACCTTAAATGGTCTAGTCACACATTACTATGCCCAAAGACTCCTCCAACCCAAAGTTTTCTAACTGTGAGGAATTTCCCTGAGGCTTTTATTTCAATATAAGATTTTCCGAAAGCTTATCAGGCCAAGAGGCGATACTAACTAGTAGTCACCCCAAAATTAGCGAGGCAAAATTTGTCATATTCAGAAAAGCACTCTTTCTAGAGAATTAAGCAATCTTGAATTTATGACTTGATTGGCTCAAGTCAAAATCATGATGCTACTAACTGCCAAACAAATGGTTAAAATTTTTTCTTTTTTTTGGATTTAAGCCCTGCCATTGCTTATACTAGCAGTTTGCAGCAGTTCTAGTTACCACAGATACAGCGTGATACCGCTCAAAGAATATTTTCTAGCAAATAAAATTTTGGTCAAGAGAATGGGTTAGCGCTAAGGTTAATACATCCTCTGGCCAATGTGAACGTACAGGACTGTCATCAACTAGAAAAGCTATTTCATATTTATCAGTGGTCTGCACCAGACTATTGGTACGCCAACGCCCTGTCATAAAATAGAACAAAACATTGAGTAAAGTATCTTCTTTGTTGCAAAGTCTAAAAACAGTTGGGAAACATTTAAAGCTCTCAAACAAGATCAACACCACCGTATGCGCCACTTACATCTGCCAACACCACCGTCATCGCCCATCCTTGGCCAACCTAAATAGCTCTTGTACTCATTACCTACTACCTAGTTAATGCCCCATTCTACAAATATGAACCATTTCAGTAGCCAAAGCCAATAGTACAACACCCAGTAATCACCTAAGCAAGCAAAGGATTGGGACGAATTGTCTGGTGGTGCCAATTTCAACATTTGTGCCAGAAATAGCTGCTCTTACCCATACCCTCATTGTTGCAAGCCCAAAACCCCCAATCCCACATACGGCTCCTCATAGACTATTTCACTGACTTAAAAGGCAAAGGATGCTTCATCTAAGGTACTGACAAGCATCCACAACCAACATAAGCACAGGTAAAAGAGATGTATCCTAACTCGCCTATCATTTCTGTAAACATCCAAGATAAGTCGTATTCATCAGAAGCCATACTGTTAGAGACAGAACTCCTACCGCAGTATATGCCATTAATACATGAGATTCCTTGGCAAGGGAGCAGTAGCTCACACTTACAGATTTTTTGTCATTTTGAAACGTAGCAACAACAAAACCAGGGTCAACCCTCGCTTTCCATGACATTGCAGGAACGGTTACTTCTCGTGTTCCATCAGGGTGAATATGATCACAAAATTCATGAGCATGTGCACTGAAAATAATTCTGCAATTTACAGAAAAGACTACAATTAGTCAGTTTAGCGGAGTACTAGGAAAAAGATTTGGGATATTGAAGGCGAGCCATAGAAAAGAAGGTGATATCAACAAGAAAAAAGTGCAGCGAAAATACAGAAAGTCAAGATCAATCTGTCAATCTCATGACAAGAAAGTGAAACATGACAAAAACCTATTCTTACTCCATGAGAGTAACCATTAATATCAATTATCAATGTCTGGTTTGAGAAAAAGATACCAACAAAAATGAAAATAAAGATATGTAGGACTACCTTGGCTTAAGGGCCAGGAGAAGGTATTCGGTGGCATTTTGAGGGACAGTATGCATCAATTCATACGGTCCAACGCCATTACTAAATTCCCTGAAGTAATGAGGACACATTAAGAAATCGAACTCTTCAAAGAACAAAACTCAGGTTTAGCAAATTCAAGTTAGAGAGTTGTTAAAAAAAAAACAAAGCCTCAGTCAATTCAAATTGGAAAATACTGCAAAATGCACCCACCTGCTCTCTCCTGCACTGTGAGTCACTTTGCAACTCTCATTCACAGTCCGATGCAACGGCATATGAAGTAAAAGAACAGGGTTGGATCCAGACGACAAACCATTATTCCCTCCCAACCCAAACTTATCAGTAACCTCCCCAAATTTTCTAGAATCATCCAATCCATACCCATTCCTCTCCATTTCGATGGCCTTTTCAACACTGAACCGCAACACATTATCCCCACACAGCAGAGCAACAGCATTAAGCGAGACAAAGCTGACATTACCAATCTCAAAAGCGCCACATCCACTAGAATCCAGCCCAGGAAAACTCCTAGCTATCCAGTACACGGAGTCGTGATCAAGCCCACCGCAATCGCCCACATCACGGTCACCGAGCACGACATGAAAAGGGAGGTCGAGGAAGGGCCCTAAGACTCTATGGAACTGATGCAACACTGAAATCCACTGGGTCCTACTCAATCGCGATCCTTTGGCCGCTACATCTCCTAAAATTAAGAGCATATCCGGCTTCACAACCCGAAAAGATTTCTGCTTTTATCCAACAAATAACATTTGTAACGAATGAGCAAGTGATTAGTACCAAAGCAATTAAAAGCGAGAGTGGAACTTCAGTGGCAAAACAGAGAGAGAAAGAAGAGGGAAGGGAGGGGAAAACTTCAAGTGTTATTACACTGAAGAACTTGGAGAGGTAATAATCTCTGAAGTCGAAGTTAAAAAGAGCGGAGTCGGATCCCATGAGTAATAAGCTGGAGACCAGCATGACTTTGAGGTTGTCCCGCGGGGTGTCGTCGACCTCGTCGGATTGTGTTCCGTTGAGAATCGGATTGGGATTGGGATTGGGTACGATGTTGCAAGAAGGGAATGAAACCCACTCTGGGTACACAGAAAAAGAGACGAGGAGGAGGGGAAGAAGGAGCAGAGGCAATGACTTCCATGTGGAAAGGACCATTCTTGGTGGGGTGGGTGGTGGCGACGGCGGTTTTGGGGGAACTAAAACCTTGAATTGGTCTGGGCCTTTTTTTGAGAGATAACAACTACTAATTTTTATAGAAAAAATATTTTTTTAAAATATTTGTTAATTGCTCATTGCCATGTATCTAATACTATCTATCAGTCAGAAGAGTTTTGCCCTCCCTACCACCGGATTTGACCTGGATTGTGTGCGCAGGTGGGGTGGAAGTTTCCTAATGCATACACAAAAGTTTTGTTCTTCATCTTCTACTTCTGTCCCGTACTGTACCCGGCTTAAGCGGACAACACATCTGTACGTTGTTTATCCGGCCGGCATTGGATGGTTGGTTAATAACACCGCTTAAACCCGCTTGACTTTATATGTAGTCTTCTTCTTTCTATTTCTTTCTTTTTTCTCAAAATCCAAATTGGTATATAATATATAGGTATAAACAGATTTGATCTGACGCGTCCAATTAGAGTTAATCGTATGGATGGATAAAGCGGTGATTATGTGGCGGTTAGGGTAAGTTGNTTGGCTTACTACTTCATTTTTTATCCTAAATTCGTAACCTTAAAATCTAATATATGTAATAATGTGCATTTAGTGGTTTGAGTCCTCCTTTCTTATTTTTTATTATTTTTTTAAGGATTCAAACAAAAACTTTTGAAAATTTTAAGGACTAAAATAATATTATGTATACTTATAGGGACTAAAAGTTCTTAAAGATAACAGAAAATTTAACGGAAAAATGAACGGGGACTTCTTTGGTAAAGTTTTGGAATGTTATAGGACTCCAATAGATCGTTTAAGAGTTATAGGACTCAAATGGGATTTGGAAATAAGTTATAGGACTCCCGGTGGGCTTTTCCGGGTAAGTTGTGACCCCTCTCGCTCCCTATAAATATATACAATATACACTTACACCACCATTCATCACAAACCCTTTCCCCTTTCCTTTTTGTTCTTCTCTCGACTAATTCTCTCTATGTACCTATAGACATATAATATATTGCTTTGTCGTTTTTCAACAAGCAATTTATAATCATGTGCGATATAATTAGCCATGAGGACTTTGCTAGACAAGAACAGCCTGCAGCGTGGGAGCAGGTTGATCCCATAACAGACCCCGACAAAGAACCTGAAGGAGACGCGTTCTTTGTGTCGTTTTACTACATCGAGGAGGAGGAGGAAGGATACGAGGATGAAGTGAAGGAGATATGGTCTTTCCGGGTGGACAGGGAGAAGTTTGCGTCCTCGCCATCCATTGCATCGGAGTTGCTTTCTTGCACCAGTATTCCAAGCAAGTCGCATACTCCTGACTTCCTGCAAACCATATCAACCTTCGCCTTTGGCCTCCCAAGCACAAAGCGCCACATGGTTGTGACCTTTAGAGAAGCTGATGAAGGGTTGGAGAAGGTGGTGCTGGAGTCAGTGAAGTTGTGTGCTATTTGCTTGGATGAGATGCAGGTTGGCTTGGAAGCCTTACGCCTACCTTGCTTGCATGTATATCACGAAGATTGCATCCTTTTGTGGCTCGCAAGGAGGGATCACTGTCCTACCTGTCGATACCAGTTACCTTCTTGATTTTCCTTTTCTCTGTTTATATATATATATATATAGGATGTTGATTGATTGATAAGATAGCTAGGGTGTGTTTATGGTTGATTGTTAATTAGATAGGGTTTATTGTTTGTTTAAAATCTTAATTTGAAGAATCAGAAAGAAAATAGTTGTTCATTTTGTTACCAATCATATAGTACAGTAGCTCTTCTTCTTCTTAACAATTAAATATTGACGCCGTGTGTAGGGTTTGCTACATTAGTGTTATAATAAATATTTTTTAAAACCATGTTTAATATATGATAATGCTAATATGCTATTTGCCCACAATATACATCATTCCTGGAACTTATAGGGTGAGGTGACAATACTATTTGCCACTAGCACTTATCTTTTCCTCCCCTATCCGGTTGTTATTATCATATTTTATCGTGATGAATGGATTTCTTCATTGAATTATTAGCAAGTAAATAGGTCAGAGATAGAAAAAGGCTTGTTCGATTCATTCAACCTGCTGGTCACAAGCTGCCTAAAAAAGAAAAATTTTCCATAAAAATCCTAAGGGAGGTAGTCCAGGCTCCTTGTGTCTATTTTAAGGAGACATGGTTAAGTCTACCTTGCTATCAGCACCAATGCGATGAAATTAACTTTTGCGGTAAATCATTGGAATTTCATGAGGTGGAATCCTATGTGTCTAAATATAAATATATAATTAAATGCTGATTAGATGAGTTAATTATTTATAGAATATAAAAATGAAAAACCTAGTATTTCTTTCTTCCTCCCCTCGCCGGCAACAATCGTTCGAGGAAGAAAAAAATAAAATCAATTTTTTCTCAATCTACACGGGCGTGACCAGAACGCGATGAATGGATTTCGTGAATGAGTTATTAGCAAGAAAATAGGTCAAAGTCGGATGAAAAAGGCTTGTTCGATCAGTTCTACCAAACAGTTTCATTGAAGCGCAAACTTCATTTAACCTACAGGTAAGAAGCTGCCTAAAAAAGAAATTTTTCCATGAAAACCCTAAGCGAGGTAGTCCCATGGCCCCGATGTCTATTTTAAGGAGACATGGCTAAGACTACCTCGCAGACAGCACCAACGCAATGACAAGATAATTGATGAAATTAACTTTCGCTGTAAATCGTTGGAATTTTGTGAGGTGGCAATGTATCTAAATAATAAATTTATAATTAAATGCTGACTAGATATATTAATTATCTATAGAATATAAAAATGGAAAACCTAATATTTCTTTCTCAATTATTTACTTTCTTCCCCCTCGTCGGCAACACTCATTCCAGGGAGAAAAAATCAATCTATATTCATCTTTTCTTTCCCTTGTCCAAAATTTTCGAAAATTGAAGGAAGGAGATCCAGTTGTGATTTATCATATTTTACTGTCGGATCCCTACATGGGCGTGACCAGAACGCGATGAATGGATTTCCTCAATGAATTATTAGCAAGTAAATACGTTAGAGTCGGATGAAAAAAGGCTTGTTCGATCAGTTCTACCAGACAGTTTTGTTGAGTCGGATGGATTTTTTTCTTTCTGAAAATTTCAGAAGTGATTTATGTAGTAGCAAATAGCATTATTGTATAATATATATTCGGTATGTGAACCTCAAAGTTATATCAAATTAGTCTAAGTTAATAATATTATGTATACAGTATACTATACATAAAAATTCACTGGCTCTCGGCAAAAAAAAAAAATCATTGGCTGCTTCAGGTTTTATTCGTGTTACTCGAGAATTCAAAACTTCATTTAACAAAACTCATAAGAATTTTTTTTTCACATTGTACTTTCGTTCGTTACTTAAAAAGTGATGTGAGCCCAAATTGGTTCAGGAAATAAACCCTTTCTAACTGACTAGCTTTTTCCTGCATCGTGGTATATAGTTATTATAGTTTCGAAATTAATTAATATTTTTTTATACTAGTTTTCCCTAAGTGCAATGCATGATAATTTATAATATAATTATTCTCTAATAATAATAATAATAATAATAATTAAAAAATTAAACAATTATGTAAATAAAAGTAATTAAATATGAACAAATCTAGTAAGACGGAGTAATAGTGATTCTTTTTTTCAAAATTTGACGTATTGATTTGAAATACCCCGACCTAAATTTACCCATCAAACAGAAATTACTGCGAAACAGTGCCACCACGTGGCCATCATATCATAAAAGCATGAACACATAATAATAAAATTAATAAATAGTCAAAATCACAATCCCGTCTCCCAACACGGGGATATCAATATCAGCACAGCGGAAGCATTAGATTAACACCTTATGCAAGACTTAATGCAAGTATTGGATCCAAGTCCTGTCTGAGGTAACGTAACAGCCGCCGGTATGCAAACCTAACCTGCAGGAACTGTGTGAGGGGTGAGACCAACCACTGTCTCACCGATAAACAAATAAACCGCAGTATACAAGCAACCGCAAATACTCCCAAGCCAACATAGAGACAATATAAGTACAACAAGCACAATCATAGCATCGGTATCAACAACTTACCTGAACTCACTATACGTCAGACCTCTCACGGTTAAGCTAGTCTTATAAACTCACCGACAATTGATGGTAGACTTACCAATTTTATTATTAGGGCCCTGTCACGTAATAAGTATTGGCCGTGCCTGGTAGCCAGGTTAGCTAACCCCAGAGTACTCCCCGTTAAACCATAAATATCTCAAATCACAAAGAATCACAATAACCGAGTCTCGCAGTTCTCGGCGGAAGTCCCGCAGTCCTTCCTATAACAAATCAACTGAGTCCTGCAGTCCTCAGCCGGGAGTCCCGCAGTCCTCCCTATCAAATCACAAATCACAAGGCGACTACCATCTGGCCGTACCAATACCTGTCACGTGACAACTAGATGCCTAGATGTTATTACCACTGTTTATTATTATTTCTTGTTCCACTGTTCTGCCGGCCGGTTACTCGCCTTGGTGACGCGCGACTGGGCGGCAGTGGGTGTGCGAGTAGGGGTGGAGGGAGAGAGAGGTGCGGCGGCGATTAGGTGGCAGGGCGTCGAAGCGGCGAGAGGAAAAGGAAGAAGAGACAGGGACGACGAGGAGGAGGGGAAAGAAGAGCAGTGACGGGAGGGGGAGATGGCGAGGGGATTTAAAGAGGAGATGGGGAAGATGAAGACAAGGAAGAGAAAAAAAATTCTGGAAGTGAAGAAAGAAAAATCTGGGAGGAAAAAAAAATCAAGCACAGGGAAGGAGAAGAAGAATCGGGAGAGAAGTAAAGGGATAGGAAAAGGAAAGAGTGAAGAAGAAGAAAAAGAAAAAGTGGGGAAAAAGAAAAATGAATGAGAAAATAAGAAAAAGAAAGGAAAATGGGAAAAGAAGGAAAAGGTAGAAAAAGACAAGGGAGGATGGCCCGGAAGAGAAATATCGGGGCTCGGGTGTCGACAGAATTATTGGTCTGGGATTAGACCAAAATACCCTCTCGTTCGTCCTTTAATCCATTAACGTCTTAGGGGCATTTTCGTCTTTCCGAAATTCGTCCCGATCCCGAAAATACAACTTAGGCTCGAAAAATCCAATTAATTCTTCTAAGCGTTGTGCAAGTCCCGGAATTGCAAACCGAGGTTCAGATAGCTGTATAAAATTCTCGATAACCCGAGATAATTCTTGGAATTAAATTCCATTGTTCGGTTGTTGATGAAGAATACTTCAGAACGCCACGTATCTCCGAAGATCGGATTCAAGGTCAATTATTCTTGGTAAAATTCTCGGATCATTCTTGTTTAACAACAGTAAAACGTCATTACCCACCGTAAAAGTCAAACGACTCGGTAAAATTTACAAAAATTTTACCCTGGTCGTTATAGTCTATCCACCTTAAAAAGAATTTTGTCCCCGAAATTCCTTGTCTTATCTGTGGGTCCTACCACGATATGCTTCTGATACACTCTTCCAGTTGTCCGAACTCAACACGATATCCCGTTTATAACCTTACGCGTCTCTGGCTCCCTTATAAAAACCAAACCTCAAAACCTGGCAACTTACTCTCTGCCATGGACTCACCAATAAGAACTCGAACTATCTCTGACTCAGAGGAGTTGAGTTATACTGGTGGTGTTAATCCCTTTACGGACTCCGATGAAGAACAGCCGAAGAAACGCTTCAAGACAAACATCATCGGTCTCAAGGAACATATGGTCGTCTCCAGGAGACGGCGAAAGAAACCTATCGGCAAGGAGGAGCCTTCCGATCGCAAGGATGCTGATGATAGGAAGGGCAAAGCAACTGCTCCCAGCGATACATCACTGCAGACACTGAAGCATCTGACCGCTTCACTGAAGAAGATCAATACGGCGGTGATGCAGATCGAACAGGCGTGTATGGGACTCTCTTCTCAGATCGAGAACATACAAAAACTTGTAAAAGATTTAGAGAAGCAAGTAACTCTATAGAGTACTTCCTCTTTATTGTATAATATTATGAAAAATAAACAAGTTGTTGTTTTTATTGAAACAAAACCTTTTATTAATATTCTGAAAACGTATATAGCGAAAATGAAATATTTTAAGGCATCTTGAAAAAAACCAACCGAAAGGAAATAAACTAAACCCCTTTTTAATGATACGAAAACACATATGTTAAAAGTAAGATAAGCCTTTTGAAAACCAATAAGAAGGTAATAAACCAATCATAAGAAAATTGAATTAAAACTCATTTTTCTTAACCAGCGCTCTACATCGATCATATAGGTCATCGATTCCGAGCATCGCAACTTGTAATTGCTATCGGAGATGTCGGTTCTCTACGTGAAAACGTTGTTCGTAATCTCACAAGGTGATGATGACGTCACTAACACGTGCCGATCCACTGAAAGAATCGGCAACCACTTGTCCATAAACTCTACAAGAGCGAAAACGTCTTCTGGGATTCGTATCCCTAAATGATGTCCAAACAGGAGCAACCTTGTCACTCATGCACCGTACTCGAGGTATTGTCCCACCAATCTGGCCACGTTGGCCTCTGATGGATGTGATAAAAGGTGTAGAAAATGTAGAAAAAGCCATAAAAAGAAATGCCATGATAGCCAGGGCGAAAGAAAATTGTGAGTTGGAAAAGAGCTGAAAAACACTTGCGTTTGTAGCCCAAAAACACACAAGTTGTTGAAGCAATAATTCAATCAGTGGCAAAATTTTCAAAAAGCAACACCTTGAAGAATGAAAATGGTTTTGAGTTTTGTGAAAAGAAATCTGCTTTTCCAATCTCCGAAAAATCTTTTAGACTTTTCCAGAGACAGATAATCATATTTCTATAAAAGGAAAGCGGTGGAAAGCAAATAATCAAAAAGCATTTCAAAAGAAAGATTTGTAAAATACTTCCAGAGAAAGAAAACACAAAACACGTCGAGACAGAATGCCTGCTCCATCATCTGTCTTTTTCATTAAGGGTGCCTCTTTAGGAAGGAGGAATCGGCTGGCCTACAGCCTGATAAACGAGCGTCCTGAGGAACTACCAAACGAGCTCGGCAGGATGCCTCATCTGGTCTTTGTCGACGAACTCTACTCGTCGAGGTTCTTGTTCTTTGTCACTCCTATGGAAGAGACGTTCTTCCTAGAGGACCAAAGCACCCTAAGAACTTCCTTCTACGGCTCGGCCAATTCCGTCATGTTTTTCATTTCTGAAAGACTTCAGGAATTTAACCTAGAACCTACTTGTCAATTCCTGGACCAAGGTACCTATTACCAGCTTTCAATGACTGCTCAGAGCGTGCCCCGAGTAACTCGGTTACCACCAACTTGGCCAAAGGCCCGACTACTGGTGTGGAACTGCAGAGGAATCGCTAGGCGTTCCTAGGAGTTCGTACGTACCTTGAGAGATCTGAAGAACCAATACAAGCCCAACATGGTTCTGCTCACGGAGACCCAGTGGCAGCCTGAAGATGATCACAGTGTCATCCCACTTTGTTTCCCTCCGGCAAACCGGTTCGAACTTTACGGCCAAAACAATTCGGGCGGTATGTGGTTCTCGTGGAACGATAGCATCAGGGTCAACATTACCAATGACCCTACTAGCTTCAGGGTCAACGTTGTACCAACAAGATAAATAATTTTAATAATAATAATAATGTAAAATTAATATTAGTAATAATAATAATAATAATATTTTATATTTTTGCATGTTTATGGCATCAATTACCTCTTATGTGAATGTTCTGTGGCAAGCTAGCGTCCCTCAACTGGATCCATTATGTACTAACTAAATGATATAAATGCAATATAATAAACATATGGAGCGAGCTATGCACAACAAATAAGCAAAACAATCACCCAAGGACCTACCGCTCGCTCCGCTACCAAAATGAAACACCCCGACCTAAATTTACCCAACAAACAGAAATTACTACGAAACAGTGCCACCACGTGGCCATCATATCATAAAAGCATGAACACATAATAATAAAATTAATAAATAGTCAAAATCACAATCCCGTCTCCCGACACGGGGATATCAACATCAGCACAGCGGAAGCATTAGATTAACACCTTATGCAAGACTTAATGCAAGTATTGGATCCAAGTCCTGTCAGAGGTAACGTCACAGCCGTCGGTATGCAAACCTAACCTGCAGGAACTGTGTGAGGGGAGAGACCAACCACTGTCTCATCGATAAACAAATAAACCGCAGTATACAAGCAACCGCAAATACTCCCAAGCCAACACAGAGACAATAGAAGTACAGCAAGCACAATCATAGCATCGGTATCAACAACTTACCTGAACTCACTATACGTCAGACCTCTCACGGTTAAGCTAGTCTTATAAACTCACCGATAATTGATGGTAGACTTACCAATTTTATTATTAGGGCCCTGTCACGTAATAAGTATTGGTCGTGCCTGGTAGCCAGGTTAGCTAACCCCAGGGTACTCCCCGTTAAACCATAAATATCTCAAATCACAAAGTATCACAATAACCGAGTCTCACAGTCCTCGGCGGAAGTCCCGTAGTCCTTCCTATAACAAATGAACTGAGTCCCGCAGTCCTCAGCCGGGAGTCCCGCAGTCCTCCCTATCAAATCACAAATCACATGGCGACTACCATCTGGCCGTACCAATACCTGTCACGTGACAACCTAGATGTCTAGATGTTATTACCACTGTTTATTATTATTTCTTGTTCCACTGTCCAACAGTAACTCATCATACTCACTTTCCCAAGCAGGCTTTCAGTCTCACAGCTCCACTGGGAATTCAACCACAATGTCACAACATCGGGTCACTGTCACTGTTAACTCAAATATCTCGTATCTCGTATGGACATCACAAAGCTCAACAGCTAGTCCACAGTAGTCATCAAGCATACAACAATAATCACAACAATAGCCAGTAATAACATGACAGGCATGGCAAGATAATATATAAATAACAATCAAACAAACAACCGGGGTATCACGGACAGCATACCGAAGTTTATAAGTTTATATCCTCAGCTGATACTCTAGGGAAGTGTATCTGATTAAGCCTCGATATACCTATATTTATAACAACAGAAATCACTTACAATGCACAAACAAGGATGATCATGCATGATGCCGATTTTAGTATTTATTAGACGACTTGTCTTATTCTGTATCCATTTTTATTATTTCCATATTTTTTTCCAATATGAAATCAGCCTTTCCAATTAGTTGGAAATGAACCGGTTATATGTCTTCTACCGATATAGTAATCATACTTAATTTTAAAGTAAAACTGAAACGAGCATTCGAGCCGACATTCCGGCCCTTAGGTCGCTCGTGATAGTAAAATATATAAATCTGGGCCTTTTATTAATATTAGCCGTAGTAGAGCATAGATTAAATTAAACCGGAAGACAAACACAATGAGCCTTCTTAATAGCCCACTCGAAAAATTAATCAAAAATATCTATTAAATAACCATAAGCAAAGTATGAAATAAAACCATAGGTTAGTACTTAATTAATTAAATTAAATGTCCGTTTTAATTAACGTCATTATAAAAGTTCGGGTCCGTTAATGGTCATGAATAGTCCAAGAGGGTCCGATAATTACCCAAAAGTCCATGTTCGGGTTCATTGGAAAATTCCCGAGGCATCGCCGGAAAAATCCTGAGGCTGTCGGATTCCGCCAGCACTGTTCACGACAGTCCAAATACTCCACTGTTACTGTTCATCTTCCAGTAAAACACCAACACCGCACCACCACGCCATCAACCCGTCCACCAGCACTGTGACCATTACCACATCAACTTTCCGGTGGCCGGAACTCCACCAAACCACCACGTCAGCCACCCAAAATAATCCAACCCATATCCTTAACAACAGCAACAACAACAACGGCACCATCCTCCACCACAACTCACAAAATCCACAGAGCCACAAACAAATCAACCCAATTAATTAGTCACAAGTCTCAGTTAATTACAGGGGAGAAGAAGACGGATTCGGCAGCAGCAACTTACCCCGACGGCGGCGCGAGTTAGCAAAGGAAGAGGAAAGATCGGTCGGCGTAATAAAGGGGAGGAACGGCTGCGCGTCACGGCAGTAGCGCAAGGTGTAGAGGAAGAGGAGTAGGGCTGACCCCGGGCGGTCGTCGTCGACAATTCAGGGAAGAGAACGGAAGCCGCACGAGGGAGAAGTGAGGAGTGGCCGAGAGCGGCTCTGTTTCGCGGGCCGGTTACTCGCCTTGGTGACGCGCGGCTAGGCGGCAGTGGGTGTGCGAGCAGGGGTGGAGGGAGAGAGAGGTGCAGCGGTGATTAGGTGGCAGGGGGTCGGAGCGGCGAGAGGAAAAGGAAGAAGAGACAGGGCCGACGAAGAGGAGGGGAAAGAAGAGCAGCGACGGGAGGGGGAGATGGCGAGGGGATTTAAAGAGGAGATGGGGAAGATGAAGACAAGGAAGAGAAAAAAAATCTGGAAGTGAAGAAAAAAAAATCTAAGAGGAAAAAAAAATCAAGCACAGGGAAGGAGAAGAAGAATCGGGAGAGAAGTAAAGGGATAGGAAAAGAAAAGAGTGAAGAATAAGAAAAAGAAATCGGGAAAAGAAAGAAAAAGAAAAAGTGGGGAAAAAGAAAAATGAATGAGAAAATAAGAAAAAGAAAGGAAAATGGGAGAAGAAGGAAAAGGTAGAAAAAGACAAGGGAGGATTGCCCGAAAGAGAAATATCGGGGCTCGGGTGTCGACAGAAATATTGGTCTGGGATTAGACCAAAATACCCTCTCGTTCGTCCTTTAATTCATTAACGTCTTAGGGGCATTTTCGTCTTTCCGAAATTCATCCCGATCCTGAAAATACAACTTAGGCTCGAAAAATCCAATTAATTCTTCTGAGCGTTGTGCAAGTCCCGGAATTGCAAACCGAGGTTCAGATAGCTGTATAAAATTCTCGGTAACCCGAGATAATTCTTGGAATTAAATTCCATTGTTCGGTTGTTGATGAAGAATACTTCAGAATGCCACGTATCTCCGAAGATCGGATTCGAGGTCGATTATTCTTGGTAAAATTCTCGGATCATTCTTGTTTAACAACGGTAAAACTTCATTACCCACCGTAAAAGTCAAACGACTCGGTAAAATTTACAAAAATTTTACCCAGGTAGTTATATTATTAATTTTTTCTCATTTTAGATAATTTTTTATATTTTTACTAAAATTATTTGAAGCGCCCCGACCCGTATTTACCGTATACAGTAAACACGTGCCGGAACTGTGACAACCCAGCCCAACAAGGCCTAGCATACAGTGTATAAAGCATAACTCTGGCTCAACAGCCCAAAAACATAAACAACAATATGGCCCTACGGCCCAACATCAGTAACGTCAATAATAATGAAACTGGCCCAATGGCCCAACAACAATAGCAATATGCACAGCGGAAGACTTAAACTCACTAACACTGTATGCGACACATGCAATCTATGGATCCAAGCCTGTCCAAGGGAAACGCTGCAGCCTGTCTGGAATGCACCAAGCCTGTACATGAAACAACTCATCCTACGGGATGAAACCCCGCA
>JAKUCV010002002.1:185261-217458 GCA_028386065.3 Turnera subulata | reverse complement strand
CACTTCAGCAGGTAGTTGTGCATTATCTCTTGGTGGTATCCATAGGGCCATATGCATGATATTTTCTATCTTGAGTATTATTATTACTTTCATCTTCCGCTGCATGATAAATAACTCGAGATGTCATAAATGTTTTATCCTTATATCGGCAGTTAGCCGGAGATGATTTGTGATATTATGTCGGCGTGATGCCGTGATGGCTTATTATTTGTTAAGTCGGTTGATCTCGTTTATTTTTATGACATCTCGTTGTTAATACATTTTCATGGAAAGTGTTTGTATGCCGAAGCATCGGTTTTTGTACCCCGGGTTTCAAGAGTATTTTGGTAACTCTTTTTCATTTAATAATTTTTTTTATTTAATTGGGGTACGGGCTTCCACATTTACGGTCCCGGTAAAAACATAAATTTTACCCGGGCTGTTACACTTCTCCCAAGAAGGAGTTGGGTAGTTTCAAAAACTTGACTAATCAACAGGATGACACCTTCGTATATTTCAGTACAGATATGTTTAGAAATAATTATAGGTTATAGTATTATATATATGTATGTTTGTTATTTCAAATAATTTTGAGTATAATAAAAAAATTATTTATATAATTTATTTATTTGTTGTATTTTGTGTATTTCACCCCTGTCTGCATGTGGTGAGGGAGTGAGGGTAGTTTCAAAAACTTAAACAAAATCAGTATTTGTTTGTATACTAACAAAATCAGAACTACCTAAAAACTTTAGTGAAACAAGCTAGCCGTACTAGTCATATAATAAGAAAAAGAAAAACAATGAAGGTAATTTCAAAAACTATCAACCACAGGAAATCAAACAAAATCAAAATCTCAGAATTGTTTAATTAGCCTGCAATTCCCAAATCAAACTAAAAACAAAACTAAAAGATGACATTCGGAACGACAACACTAGGCAGTCATGTTTAATAAACTTATGCAATCTCGGTTGTCCCGTTAATTATTATTGTACAACAAACGCCGAAATATCAATGACTAGATGACACAAAGGATCAGTACAAAGTGTTCAATATGTATAACAGAGAAATTCAGGCACAGGGAATTTAAACAAAATCAAAATTAATACCAGCAGTACTCAGATAGTACTCAGATTCTACAGATTCAAAAATTTAGTGAAACAAGCCACCAAACATAAAAATCCTGCTACAAGACTTGCCACATGGGACAATGATATGATTGATTAACCAGTAATGTTTTGTGACTTGTTAAGGATAAGTCCTTCGTACTTCACTTGGAACCACTTCATGGCATCCTCCTTTGTCACCCTATGTTGGATTCCGACACGGGACCTACACCTACTATGATCTCCAACACGAGTATCTTGAACGCTCTAGAACAACATAGAAATCCACCATAGATACCGGTGGATGGATCGTACCTGATTGGGGAAGAGGTAACAATTTACGGTGTGAATTCCACAACAAAGCCAACATCCAAGAATGCGAAATGAATAGACAAAAGCGACACAATCTGAACCAATCAAAACGGATAACGCATCATTTCAACAATGGATTGCAACATCAAGCCCAAACTAGCAGTAGTATTCAAATAAGTTAATCAGTAACCAAGAGCATAAAAATTTTAAAATGGGACACGCAATTAGTTCAATTAGTTCAATATAAAACATGTAGACCATATAGTCATAACAAAACATTTTAAGCAAAGCGACTAACAAAACAATTTAAGGAAAGCGACTAACAAATCATTTCCCAACAAAGCTAGTGAGATCCATGATTAAATTCAATTCAAACACAAAACGAGTACACAAAATTACGGAAAAAGGGGCGCACTTGATGTTAGGTATGTGGGCTGAATTTTTCTTTTGTCAAAGAAAACACACCCAAAGCTGCAAAAGAAGACCAAGAAGATTAGCACCCAAATTTAGAAATTAAGCACCCATTTATTGAAGTTTTGATGATTCATTCCCTATATATATAGAGAATGAAATCCATCTGCAAAAATACAACTCACAGAAGAGAAGAAGAGTGTGAGGTAGAGGAGAATAGGCAGAAAAGAGAAGAAAGTGAGAGGCAAAGAGAGAGGGAGAGAAAAAGAAAATTTAGTCCTTCTATTTTTAGGAAGAAGAAGTTTAGTCCTTCTAAATTTCAGAAGTGACAACACAGTCCCTCTTATTTGGTGAGTGACAAAATAGTGAGAAAATACTTTTGGGATATTTTAGAGAAACACTATTTGTGGGATACTATCTCTCTTTGTAAGACTAATATTTTTATATTAGTGGAAGCTTTGAAGATCGTGGACGTAGGCAAGATTAAGGCCGAACCACATTAAATTCTTTGTGTCTCCTTTTATTTTTTGTGAATCTTTTGCAGTTTTCCCCAACGACTGGTAGCGGAGCATGGGTTCGATAAAGATTTGCGATGGCGGTTTCGGGCACAAAGTTTGAGGTGGAGCAGTTTGATGGCAAGAAGGATTTTAGTCTCTGGCAAAGCAACATTGAAGATTTGTTGGTGCAGCAGGGGCTGATGAAGACGCTCTTTGGCAAGGAGAAAAAGCCAAAGGACATGAAGGATGAAGATTGGGAGGAGCTCGAGCAGCGAGCTGTCAGTACCATCCGATTGACTCTTGCGCCCGATGTGAAGTACAGTGTCATGGACAAGACAAGTCTGGTGGAGCTGATGAAGAAATTGGAAGATATCTACATGTCGAAGTCACCTACAAACCGGTTGTTCATGAAGAAGGAGTTGTACCAGTTGAAGATGCACGAAGGTACGCATGTTGTTGATCACATCAATAGATTTCATAAGTTGATTAAGGAGTTGTGTAGTATTGATGTGAAGCAAGGTTTTGAAAACCGGACCGGCCATTGAACCGGCGAAGGGGATGTTCAAGAAAAACCGGGGTTCAACCAGGGTTCAACCGTTTTATCAAAATATATCAATTTTTTAAGAAAACGGTCAAAATATATTCATTATAATAATTTTATGGTCAAAATTGAAGTCATTCTCAATATATACTAAAACTTATGTAAAGAAAATACTAATTTGTAATAGTTTAGTTGGTTAATGACTTTAAATATCCTTAGGAGGTCAAGGGTTCAAGTCTTACTCTCACCATTTTTAAAACTTTTAAAAAGATGTTCAACCGGTAAAAAAACCGGTAAAAACCGGCCGATTCGTTAAAAACCGTAAAAACCGGCCGGTTCAAAACGGTTGTGTAACAGGGAGGTTTTTTCCAGTGAACCGGACCGGGGCTTTGCTGAAAAGGCAGTTGAACCGGGTTAACCGGACGAACCGGTCCGGTTTTGATAACCTTGATGTGAAGTATGAAGAAGAGGATAAGGCCTTGATGTTGTTGATGTCGCTTCCGCATTCGTATGATAATTTGAGGAATTTACTGTGCGTTGGGAAGCAGACTCTTTCAGTTGCAGATGTGATAGCAATGCTGATGGAGAATTTCAAATTGAACCAGTCTAGTAACAATACAGGTGAAGATGTTGCCATAGCAGAGGTTAACTGTGGCAGGGGCCCGTCACGGTCTAACAAGTTTAGAAGAAATTCTAGGTCTGGTTCACGAGGAAGATCAGATTACAAAGATAAGGAGTGTTACTACTGTCACGCGAAGGGCCATATCCAGTTTTATTGTGAGGAGATGAAACGAGATATGGAAGAATTGAAGAAAAATCGCAAGAAGTCTGGCGAGACTGCGATTGTTGAAGATGATTCGGATGGTGATGCCTTCCTGGTACAAGAAGGAAAAGGTGAGCACAAAGTTGAAGATTCATGGATTTTAGACTCTACCTGTTCATTTCATATTTGTGCAAATAAGGAGTTGTTTAGCAGCTACAAGCCTTGTAGTGGCGAAGAAGCAGTAGCATTGGCGGATAATCATGAATTAAAAATTTATGGTATTGGTAGTGTGAAGATTAAAATGCATGATGGATTTGTGAAGACATTTGGTGATGTGAGGCACGTGCCGGAACTTGGAAGAAATTTAATTTCCCTTGGTAGACTTGATTCGAGAGGAAGTGGTTTTTCTTCTCGAGGTGGAGTTATGAAGATTACTAAAGGTGCCTTGGTAATTATGAAGGGGGAATTGATGCAGAAGAACCTTTACAGGTTGATTGGTAATGCATTGAAGAGCAGTGCAACGATTGAGGATTGTACAGTATCAGGCAGAAAGCAGAACATTGTTGCATCCAACAAGAGAAAGATTGGCTTTGCAATGATGACTAGTAGCATGGAAGATAGCCATACACCAGCATGCATAATACTGAAGCAGATATGGGTCAAAAAGACAAAAGTATGAAGAATACCAAGTAAAATTTAGCCCAAGGTGGAGATTGTTAGGTATGTGGGCTGAATTTTTCTTTGGCCAAAGAAAACACACCCAAAGCTACAAAAGAAGACCAAGAAGATTAGCACCCAAATTTAGAAATTAAGCACCCATTTGTTGAAGTTTTGATGATTCATTCCCTATATATATAGAGAATGAAATCCATCTGCAAAAATACAACTCACAGAAGAGAAGGTGAGTGTGAGGTAGAGGAGAATAGGCAGAGAAGAGAAGAAAGTGAGAGGGAAAGAGAGAGGGAGAGAAAGAAAATTTAGTCATTTTATTTTTAGAAAGAAGAAGTTTAGTCTTTCTAAATTTCAGAAGTGACAAAACAGTCCCTCTTATTTGGTGAGTGACAAAATAGTGAGAAAATACTTTTGGGGTATTTTAGGAAAATACTATTTATGGGATACTATCTCTCTTTGTAAGACTAATATTTTTATATTAGTGGAAGCTTTGAAGATCGTGGACCTAGGCAAGAATCAAGATTAAGGCCGAACCACGTTAAATTCTTTGTGTCTCTTTTTATTTTTCGCGAATCTTTTGCAGTTTTCTCCAACACTTAATGCCAAGATCGATGTGTTCCTGGATACCGGAGCCATGTGTTCCTGGATACCGGAGCCTAAGCAACCAGTGTCACTGAAGTTCTTCTTCAAGAGCTCGTTCTCCTTAACCTTCAAGCCACTTTCGAGGAGCTCCATAGCCTTGTCTTAACTCTCACCCTCGTACCATGTCTAATACCAAGTTTTGGATTTTTGGCAGATACAACAAACAGGAGACGGAACTAGCAAGAAGCAAAGCTTACTGGGCCACAAATTGGAGTGACCACAATCCGTAATAGGTTCTAAGCTTACACGGCTCCAACAAATTTAGTGACAAGGCCCCCATCCCAGCTGCATCAGCTGCCCAGCAATAGAGTTTTCAATGACATGGAAGTGAAGCCAGACAAGCTGGAAGAGCTAGCAATTCAAGAGGAATTAAAGGGTCCAAGAAGGCTGCGTCTTCAAGAGTTTAGAAAAAGATGAAACACGAGAATTACAAAATAATTAGAATTGCAGTTGCAGAGTAATAATTTCTGCACAGCCAAAATGGGGTAAGTGATTTGCACGAGAAACTGATTCTACTAGAGGGGATGGAATCCCGAACAAATCTAGTGAGTTGTAAAAGTGATAATTAACTAATTATACGTATTTCTATATAAAAAAAAACTAATTAGTAATTATACGCATGGTTAGAGGTCTCGTGTTTCGTATTGGAGCAAAAAAAAATGAGATGCTATGATGCATTTTGCGATTCTTCAAATTGGAAAAATTATTGGCTCCTTTATTTTTTAAATAAAGATGTACTTGTACTTAAGAAGTTCTGAATAAAAAAAAACATGTAAACTAGCTTAAGAAAAACGATATTTCAACTTAAGTAAAATATGATCAGCTAGCAAAAAAAAAAAACTGTGGCCTCTTTATATGCCATTACTCGTGTGGAAAGTTGGATACCGATTTTTTTTTAAAGCAAAATTGAGAAAGAAACATATGTAGTTCTAACTTTTAGGACACATGTAGTAATTTAATTGGCGAGAACATATCAAAACTAATAAAATCTTATTATGTTCAGAGTTGTCTTCTGTTTTTCTTTGTGTAAAGTTCTCTTTTAAACAGTGTACAAAATCTCATTTTGGTAATTATAAGGGCACGCTTTGCATAATTATCATCAATAATACATTACTTTTAAATTACTCCTCCGCGTGTCTCTTCTTTAAGAAATTTCTTATTTTCTATTTTGGCGACAAGAGTCAATCCACAAATTGACTTCTCATATCACCCGTGTGACTACAGTTAAAAATTTTTATTTATCTTTTTACGCCAAAAACTTAGGTTATCGCTAACTTTTAACTCTATCTTTTCTTGTTATTCACCAAAAGAAATATGTTTCCCAAATGGAAGACTAATTTGGACTTTACCAAGAATGGTGATGACTTGTGTCATCAAAATCTCTTAAAAGACAAAAACATTGGCTGCTTAATTAGAATCAAAGGACAATTTTAGTCTCCTAAACCAATAATTGAAGATGATGTGTGTGATTAGTAGAAGTTTTGGAGTATAGGGTTTTTGGCATTAACTTTGACGTAGAAGAGAAGGGAAAGGGAGTAGAACTAGAACTAGAACTAGAAAGTGGAGTGCCACTCTTCCATTCCACACCAAGTTGGATTCTTTAATTCAAAGTGAACAGAAGAGCACCACTCTCTCTAGGCAAGATCCCAGGTACTACTACTATTACCTAGGTTCTACCTTTGCTTGAAAGCTGTCTTTTTTTCACTAAGTCAAGGAATACTGGAATACTACACCCCCAGTGAGTCACCCACAAAAGAGGCAAAATAGAAATAAAAAAGAAACACTTTCAACCTGTAAAAAGGAATAGAAAGTGAAACCAAAAAAACAATAAAGAAAAACACCAAGAAAACATAGCACACACCCAACCACAACAACAACAACAACTACTACTACAAAACCATTACGATTTTCACATCACTCCCTGCTACCCTTTTGATCATTCTTTGTGTTCTTCCCATTCTCAACGAGCGAAGTTTACCTTTCTGCAAGAAATGGGCTGTGCTGGATCCTCAAGAGCCAAGGGAGATGGTAAAGATTTTGTCTTTTTGTTTTTTTTTTTATTGCTTTACTAATCATTGCTGCCTTCATGGGTTCTTTTGTTTTACTTTCTTCTTCATTCTGTTCTTTGATTCTTGGTGCATCTTGGCCTTGCTCTGTCGTCTGTTTGATTTCTTGTTGATTAATGGTTTCTTTTTGTTGTATTTTATTTTATGGTATTCCTGTTTTTGGAAATCGGCTTTGGGGTTTGGAAGTTTATGTGCTGCCTTCGATTGCTCTTTTATCTAGATTTTTTTGGTCTGGGGTTTACTGAAATTCTGTGATGCAATTTTTTGTTTTCAATCGAAGATTGGGGCTATATGGGAGAATGAAATGAATGAAATAGCAGCTCGTGGATGCCTCAAGTCCTCAACGAAATATCCTGGGTTCTTGCTGTCATGCCAAGTGGGTTGAGCTGCCGAGGCATGCTTTAGTTTACAGTCTCTGGCTAAGTTTAGAGGGACCTCAGTTTACCTTCTTAGTGTCAGCTTGTTGTTAATGCTTGATGTCTGAATTGACCTTGATAATGAATACAGTGGAAGTAGGTTTAGACTGGCTTTTCTGTAAAGGATAAGTTGTCACTTTATTCTTGGAAAGATTATCAACAACCCTCTTCTTGGACTGCAAATAAGCTTTTGTTGTTTGTGGGGGTAATGTGCTCTGTTGGTTTTTGCATATATTTACAGGCTACCACCAGGATAGAAATTCTGCATTCATATGGATTTTCTGACATGCTAATCTAAAGCAATTTCGTGTTGGTTTACTGACATGCTATTCTAAAGCAATTGCATTAGTTTTCTCCAACTAAAAGTGATCATCAGTTATCCATCAAATGGTGAAAGCAGGAGTTTTGGTTCATGAGAAATTCATAAAGCCCCTGTGTTTTAGGATAAACTGCAGTTTTTGACTTTGTACCCTGCCACAATGTAAGCCACCATATGAAACGCTGATGGTATCTCCTCTCTACAGTTTTCTTTTGATTGCTTCTTTTATAATTTTCCTCTTCTGCATACTTAGTAATTTGGTGGTGACAATTTACTAAAACATGTTTAAGGGTTTAATCTTTGTGCTTTTGGATTTTCAATATCTATGAGGTATAACTCGGAAATGAGCTCTCATGAGGCATCTGTCAATAGATGATATCATGACGCCAAACTTTGGGATCGTTGATGCCTTGGTGTAGCTTTTCTTCCAGAATCAACACTTTTCTGTTGTACAAAGTGCCTGCAGTTGTATTTCAATTGCATTAGACTTGATTGGAACATGTAATTTAATGAAGTGAAACAGGCATATGGTTAGAGGTTTATCTCTTTTCTTTCTCCCTGGTACTCATAACTTGCATTCTTACGTCTACCAAGAAGTAGATTGCATTCATAAAGATACACTTGTGTAAGCGGATCAATCTGATTTTTTTTCTCACAGTATAGGACCTGTTAATATTGCTGAGTTATTCTCATGTATTTGATTGGGACACTTAACGTACTGCTGAAAGTTAATCTTTGGTCAAGTAATTGTTCTGTATATATTCTTGCAGATGGTATGAAAAAAGTTAGGAAGCCAAAGCCGTGGAAGCATTCTGAACCAATTACAAAGACACAACTCCTGCAGATGCGTGATGAGTTTTGGGACACTGCTCCTCACTATGGTGGGCGGAAAGGTATTGTTTCTACAGATCAGTACCATTGTCTCACAATTGTGAGAAATGCCATTTTCTCCTGCATGTTCTGTTGAGTGAAGTTTTCAGTAATGGCATAATATGATTCTAGCATGCACAAATTTAAGGTCTCATGTTGTATGGCTGTGGACTTATGTTATCGGTTGTTAGTATGAACTAAGCATGCAGTGTTCTGGTGTGAGCGACAAACATATTCTATATACATTTGCTGAATATCAAAGCAACAAACATACTTTTTTGTACATTTTCTGTCAAAACTGAAATACTGGAGCACTTTTTGTTACATAACACTTTAGCAATGCTTAGCTGTGTTGCTCTAGCAGGCAATGCATGACTGATTGAGACCAATGCAAAAACTGACTAATGGGTGTAATGCTACTGGCTTATATTATAATCTGATGCTTCTCCCACTAGTTGTAAGTGTTAAATTTTATGAGAATTTTATCCCCTGCTAGTTGGACTTGTTCATTCCTTTTCAGTTTCTTTGTGGATATTTTCTTATTTCCTAAGTGACGAAATATTCATTGTACATTTGCTGTCACAACTGAAAAATGCTGGAGCAGGCAATACATGACTTATTGAGACTAATGCAAAAATTGAAATGCATTGCACTTCAGAATGGTTGACCATGTTGCTTTGACAGGCGATACATGACTGATCAAGACTAACGAGTGACTAATGGGTGGAAAGCTACTGTTTATATTTTGATGCTTATGGGGCTTCGGCTGCCTTTAAAAGAATACGGGTCATGATTGATTTTTATGCTAAGATTTTTGCTATCCTTGTAGCATGTTGCTGTATTGATTTTGTTACTTGTATTATGTGGTTGGTTTAAAGTGCAGCAGAAGTCCTGCAACCTTGACTATTTTGTGACCTCTTCATGCAACAATTATTAATACCGAATTTCCTTAGGAGACCTTTTACCTTGCTCTTTTAGCCCCTCTGTTACAGCTCAAGTCATAATGAAATATCTTAAATTTAAAATCTGTAAAGTAAAACTGGTCCAAATCTGATTGGTAGGAAGTATAAAAATTCATATAACATGGCCATTGGCTTTTTATTGGGCTACAAATGCCAAACAACTACATTATGATTTCAGTTAAACAATAACTGAAAAGTTTCCATTTTCTATACCAATAACTAACACATTATTGCTACTATTATCATTACCAATGGCATGTAATATCAATGATTTTTTTAAAAAAATATTAACAGTATTGGGGTGAACATAACATCAATATCAATAGTCACCATAAACAACTTGTAGCATTCTTAAAACTGACTAAATTTAGGATTTTTGCCAAAAGGTAAAAGTTATCACAAAACTGCCAAGTTCCTAGTTAATTGGATACCAGAATGCATCAAGTTTGCCCATTAGCAAATTCTCCTTAGATTCAAATTGATCCAATGACATCAGGAAATGTTCTGCCAGCAGAAGAGAGAGATATGGATAAACATCTTAATCTACAGCATTAGCTGTTTTCTTTTGACTTCTGGAAGAGTTACTAATTGTCTGGAGATATATGATATCCAGACATGGCAAGTTACTGACAGAGTGAAGTCTTTAGGTTTAGTAAATTTTGTTTTCGCCAACACTACTTGTAGTACAGTGGCATCTCCCTTGAATTGGGTTCCAAGGGGTCATGGGTTCAATCCCAGTGGACGGGATTGAGGGGGGATTTTGGGGGGTTGGGTTTGGGTGTTATTTATGTAATTCTGTTGTACCGAAAAAGAGAAAGAAGTAAATTTTGTTTTCTTCTGTTGTCATTTCTTTTGGCCTTCTTACTCTGCTGTAACATTACAATTTGTCCATGTGTACTAGTATATTTTTTCTGTCTCCTCTTCTGTATCTATATGTGTAGACTTCCATTGCTGCTGTTTATTTCCCCTGTTTCCGACTAACTATGGCATTGGTTGAGAGTAGGATTATGAGAATCTTGTGGCTATCTTACTGGATATGTTTCCCAACTTAATATGGCAAATATTGATTTTACTTTCTTGACGAGTTTTTTGATTTTCTCCAAAAGTGATGTAGATGCACAGATCTCTTGTTATTTCTTGAGTTTCACATAACCTGGAAAACAAATTGTTTGTCCATGATGAAACTTTAAATTATTCGGAGCACTAGCATGGTGATCTTTTGTGGTTGTTACTTGCATGTAGCGTCACCTGCCATTAGAAATTACAAGAGGTGTTGAATTTTTAGTGCGTAGGTGGTAGAAAGCCAGTGATTGTGTTTGTGTGCTTCCTGTTCTGTTTATTCTGCGAGAGAATTGTGAACATTAATATTTTGTCTTCTTTAGAGATATGGGACGCGCTTCGTGCTGCCTCTGAAGCTGATATAACTCTTGCACAAGCCATTGTGGACAGTGCTGGTGTGATTGTTCAGAGTGAAGACATGACAATCTGCTATGATGAGAGAGGTGCCAATTCCATTCTGCTCCTCTTCCTCTTTCTTTGTGCATCTGCATGCTGTGATATTCATTTTTTATGAATCTAACCATTTCTACATTTATTTTGCAGGTGCAAAATATGAACTTCCTAAGTATGTCTTGAGTGAGCCGTCCAATATGATTCGGGATAACTGAAATAGGGTACATAATTGATGCTCTGTTGAGGCTGTAAATCTTGTATAACTCAGATCTCATTTTCGTTTCGCTTCCAACTTGTATTCCAGCTGAAGTTCCTAGTCGTCATTCATGTAAAATCCAAAAGTTTATGCTGAAGTTTCTAACTGTGAACCAAACTGTGAACTAAACGAAATGGGAATCAGCCCTTTTGCATATTGGCATTTGGTGGGGCTTTCCAAAACTATGTGATACAGTTGCATATTTGCTAGCTCAACAGTTGCTAGTGACGTTTTGTTATTTCAAGCATTCTACTTTACTGTTGTCACCAACTGTATGTGAAAGATGAGGCTACTGCTTAATATTTGTCTTGCATTACATGCTTCAGAAATATAATTCTCAGTTAAGGCGGGAGCTAGAGATGAATATGATTGCAACCTCCTACTCTGACTCAAACAAGATGATCGCCATCTGAAATTGTAGGAGATTCATTTTGTAAAGATCAAATTATAGTAACTTCTGTAGCAATATAGTAGTTTCTTTGCAAAAATGTTGGGGCATATCTTGCTGGGACACCTACGGTCTATCTCCTTAGGAATGATCTTTCTGTATTTTTGTGCTTCGTAGAAATGGTCTACTTGCATCATCCAACCTTGTTTTCTCTTGGGACTTAATGTTCTATTTGAGTGGTTTGGTCCAAATGGTGCTAGTTTTGTCTCATCTAGAGCGATCTCACTTGGATGGCAATGGATGCATCAGATTTGAGTAAAGGTTACACAGGTACATTGTTCAGAGCAGATGATACCAAAAATGCAAACGAGAATCTTGATTCAGGAATTTACCTTGCCCTTTTTAAGAACAACCCCTTGTGGTCAAACTCTAATTTACAAGATTCCTGTAAAGTGTAAAACCAGACTGGAAGCATGCTGGTACAATTTACACACACGTCTGGGGAACATGTAGGACGGGTAAGTTTTAGTCTGACATTGCTTTAACGTCCAACTCTTTGCATTACTCGACAAGTAATGAAACCAATCTAACTAGATTTCATGTAAACTTTTGGTTATCACGTAAGGATGGCCATTAAAGGACGGAAACTTTTGGTTTATCACGCGAGGATGGCCCAAAATTTAAGAGGTTGAATGAGGAAAGAGAGGATGAAAGATGTTTCAAATTGAGTTAATCTACCTAAATAGTGATTTAATTACGATGGTTCATTGACTCTAGTAGCGCATGCAAATTAACCCTATCCAGTATAACTAATTTGAATTTTTGGGTTGAGTTAATTTTTAAAGAGGCAGTAAAACTACTATGAATTTTGGCACCTTCCTCTTTGTTAACTTTTCTGTGACACAGCTGCATCATTGCAAAACAGCCCCTGAGGTCATTGTTTCAAGCATTTTAATCTAACTATTTTTGCCTACAAGACGAAAAAGTCTGTAATATTTGATACAATATCCGCCAAGATACGAGCGAGAAGTGGTAAGTGTGGTACATGACATGACTACATGTCACGATGAAGGAAATGAAAGATGAGCACCATCTACTCCTAGAGAAAGAAAATGATTACCATCTCAAATTGGTGGAGAATCGTTTTCGATTATGGAATACAACAAATCCTGACAGGATTCTGCAGCAATATAACATCACTGGTTCCTGACGGAAAAATGTTGTCCCATTATTTTGAAGGGGCATGCATTTAAAAGATGGTGTTTGCTTTTGAAGATTTTGATGGTGTCAAATAAAACTCACATATTCTGGGATGCTGATGCCAGACTTTGGTGTTGAGTTCTATTATTATTAGTATCTGACAGGGTTCTTGCATCAAGTAACATCCGGACCGGAAGCAAATTGAGGTGCTGATGGTTGCTGATCATCTGCCTGCAGAGACCACAACCACCTAATGTTTTTTGGAGATGTCGTTGGGAGTTCACTGTCGCATTTCTTCATATATATATATATATATATATATATATATATATATATATATATATATATTTTTCCAATCATACAATACAAACATTATTCCACAAATAATGACACCAAAGTGACCAAATCAGGCCCATCTTCAGCAATGCAACTTATTCTATCCTCACATTTTCCATAACTTTTCTTACTTTCTACTCTCGAATGCGATTAAAACCCATCTACACAAATTAAGGAATATAGTTAATACACTAGATGGTACTTATTAATTAAGCTAGATAAAAAAAAATGTAATTATTTTTTTTTTTGGGAGGGGGGGGGGGGGGGGGGGGGTGGAGGGGGAAGAGTAATCATTTTGCGAGTTAAAGGATAAATACCAAAAATGACAATTTTTAGATGGATAAAAAAAATGCATATTGTAACATTATAAGAGGCTGAAAGATTGCTAAGATTGTGGCTTAACACCTAAAGATTGAGGAACAATGATGCTGGTTTATTGCCCCAAGGAACATGTAAATAGTAGTAGTATAAGTTAGGAGAACTATATGGTAGTACAGCCCCATCTAGCAGAAAAAAGAGGCGATATAGCCGCAAAGGTGTTCATAGGCACGTGAATCTGAAACCAAATAGGCAAATAGTAGGATAATTAAAGAATCCATTAGCTCAAGAATGGAGGCTGCATTAGCTCATGAACATAAGTATTAGAGGCTGGAACACAAATCTAAACTTTTGTCCCTTCGGAACTAGACAGCAAATAAAGTTCCCAATGAATAAAAATGATGCTCCCCATTTTTTTACTACTACAAAAGGTCAAAAGTAGAGCTGAGGAATCTTAAAAAGTATTGGAAGTGTGTAATTAATTCTGAAATCGGGAACAAATATGAGAGATATGTTAAGATGTAATTATAAGGGTGATAAGCCCATACTTCTAATGTATATATTCAAATATTTTAATTTTTTTCCAAGAAGAAAAGGAATAAAATAATTACCTTTTCTTACGAATTTCATATTGCTAATCAAATATTAAATCCTCTCGTTTTTGGGAATGATTTATCTGTGTGGAGATATAATTATATTATGGAGGGTTAGATTCTATAAACCAAACACTATTTAATTTTTTCCTTAAAATTCTTAAAACAAATAAATGTGATAAATTATCCACTAGCATTGGGTGTAGTGATAAGATGTGTTTCAATATCCTTAAAATCTTTAAAGTTTAGGTTTAGATTCTTAGTAATGATCCTCTCTTATAAGGGTGAAGTGTTGAGCGGCAAAAAGAAAAGCTTTATCTAATCTTTTTCTAATCCAACAAAAGAGAAGATGGAGTAACGTTTTCTCTTTTTTGGTCTAAAGTGAGGGCAAACCCTTACTTTTTTTTGTTACATTGGGAATTTTAATCTAAATGCTAAATTAATCAACAATGTCGGGGTTCGAACCTACGACCACTAACCCCACAAACGTGGGAGGTGCTAACGCGATCACACATCGCAGGCAGGGCAAACCCCTACTTAATAGTTACATAGGCAGATGCACTTGCTAGGATGAGTTTATCCTTTTCGTTGGGTTATTATGCTTTTAATGATTCACCGTCGGCTTGTACTCGGTTGCTGCAGGATGACTGTGTCTCCTACACTCGAGAGACTTATAATTAAGTAATTTCATGCTCGTTTTTTCACTAAAAAAAATAGTTAGATAGGCTTACAAAAGATTGGAAAAATTATTTTTCTATTGAAGCGCCCCGACCCGTATTTACCGTACACAGTAAACACGTGCCGGAACTGTGACGACCTAACCCAACATGACTCAGCATACAGTGTGTACAACAACAACTCGGCCCTAACGGCCCAAATAACAAACATCAATAATAATAAAACCGGCCCAATGGCTCAACAACAATAATATTATGCACAGCGGAAGACTTAAACACTCACAAAGACACTGTACGCGACACATGATGCAAACTATGGATCCAAGTCCTGTCCAAGGGATAACGCCGCAGCTGCCGGAATGCAAAATGACCTATCCTGCAAGAACTGTGTGAGGGGTGAGACCAACCACTGTCTCACCGATAAACAAATAAACCGCAGTATACAAGCAACCGCAAATACACCCAAGCCAACACAGAGAAACAATGAAAACACATCAAGCACAATCATAGCAACGTTATCAACAACTTACCTGATCTCGTCGCGTCAGACCTCTCGCGGTTAAGCTAGCCTTATAAACTCACTGACTATTGCTGATAGACTTACCAATTTTATTATTAGGGCCCTGTCACGTAATAAGTAATGGCCGTGCCTGGTAGCCAGGTTAGCTAACCCCAGGGTACTCCCCGTTAAATATCACAATCATATCACAAATAACCGAGTCCCGCAGTCCTCGGCGGAAGTCCCGCAGTCCTTCCTATAACAAATCAACTGAGTCCCGCAGTCCTCAGCCGGGAGTCCACGCAGTCCTCCCTATCATATCACAAATCACAGGGCGACTACCATCTGGCCGTACCAATACCTGTCACGTGACATCCTAGATGTCTAAGTGATATTATCATATTTTATTTTTATTTTTCTCTCCGACTATCATCAACCTTATTCATATTATATTCCAAGATTCCGAGCGGCACACAGCCTCACAGCTCTTCGGGAAACCAATCCAACGTCACAATACCGGGTCACTGCCATTGACCGATCAAATACCACATATCTCATATGATCATCACAATTATCACACCAATGTCACAAAGCTCAACAGCTAGTCCACAATAGTCATCAAACATATAACAATAAACACAACAGTAACCAACGATAACATGACAGGCACAACAAGATAACATATAAATAACAATCAAACAAACAAACAACCGGGGTATCACGGGCAGCATACCGAAGTTTATAAGTTTATATCCTCACCTGGTACTCCAGAAAATTGATATCCGGTTAAGCCTCGATGTTCCTATATAACAACAGAAATATCACCTACAATGCACAAACAAGGATGATCATACATGATGCCAATTTTAATATTCTATCAGTCAACTTGTCTTGTTCCGTATTCTTTATTATTCCCATAATTCACTATGTCCTAAGGTAAATATTACTTTTATCCAATTTATGTCCTTAATAATATATACTTCCTCAAAATTATTATTATTAATTTTTATTTGTTTATACTTCCAGAATATTTATATGTATTTATATCCGTATAAAATAAGTTCTACCGTATTAATACTGTTATTTCCGTATTGGACTGGTCAGACCAAGTTCTGGTCCAAGCTCATAAAACCCAAGCAATACAAAGCCCAGGTGCGGAGCCCAACACGCTAAGCCCAGCTAACCCATCTGATTTCAACCCAGGCCCTAATAAACCCTTAACCCACAAAACATTCCCAAGCCTAACCGGTACACAATCCGGCCCAAGCTAAACAAAACCTAGCCCAACTAAACCAAACCTAGCCCAAACCTATTCTACCCTTCAGCTCCTATCTTCTTCTTCAACTCACCTTTGTGAGTAGGTGATGGTGGCAGCAGGGAAGTGACGAGCGGCGGCACGAACTGGAGGAAGCGAGGAGGAAGAAGAGTAGAGGAGGAGGCCGGCTCGATGCTGCTGCGTGGAGGAGGAGAAAAAGGAAAGAGGAGGCGGCGGTTGTGGTGGTCGGTAAAGTGGCACGGTGAGGAGGCGGAGGAGACGAATTGAAGAGGATGATGTTCGGGGGGGCGTGGCTGCGTCGGCTTCTTGTGGTTGTTTATGTATGCTTATGTTAACGTCTGGGCAAATTGGAAGAGAACAAGGAAGGAATGGTTGCTTCGTGACTGTGAGTGTAAGTAGATCGATTTTTTTTTTTATAAACCAAGAAAAGAAGCAGACATGTTATGTTGGCAGACAAAAAGAAGAAAAGAAAGAGATAGGTCGGTGAAATTATTGAAGATATGCTGGTGAATGATTGAGCGGAAGAGAAGAAAAATCTGGTTTGCCAAAAGACTCTTTTGCCCTTCGCGTTTCCTTTGGTTTTGTTTTTACCTTAGGGGCATTTTCGTCTTTTCGAAATTCGTCCCGGTCCCGAAAATACAACTTGGGTTCGGAAAATCCGATTAATTCTCCTGAGCGTTGCCCAACTCTCGGAATTGAAAACCGAGGCTCGGTTAGCCGTGTAGAATTCTCGAAAGTTAATTCCGAGGCTCGAAGATACTCCAAACGTCGTATATCCTTGGCAATCGAAATGAAGCTCGGTTACTCCCGGTAAAACTCGGAAAACCTGGTGCGGTAGAATTCTCGATTACAACGATAAAATATATTTACCGTTGTAAGAGTTTAAACGACTCGGTAAAATCATATAAATTTTACCTGGGTCGTTACATCTATAGTATCTCACACAAACTAATAAATGAATGAGATAGACTTGGTTAACACCGTAAGAATGCTTTGATCACAACCTCCCACCATGTTATAATAGCTCTTGAATACTTGCCAAAACAACAGCCATTAAACACTCTGATTGGCGATTGCTTCACCACCATCCATTAGTAATGTTTTTACGTAAGAGTACTATGACACCAGAGGGACGTTTGGTCAAAATTTCATGGCAAAAGTGCACATTGGTTGGCACTTGGGCAGTTGGATTCAGACTGATTATTGTGAACAATGATGTTGTGTCCCACCTGAGATTGATAGGCCAGACAGGATGTTTTTCTCGTGATGTGAAGTGTACGTAGCTAGCTACAAACCTAAATACCCATGTACAAGATTTTGGTGCCAGCCCCCCTTGCAAATAAATTGTAGACGACAGGTAATGGATACAGGTAAGGGATCACTGGCTTGCAAGAATAGCCACAAATGAACATTGGTCACTTTGTCTTTGACTCAAACAATACAGTATGTATATAATCAAAAGGGGGAATTTAAAAGAATGAAAGTGTATGTTTGCTTTGTTGGTCGCAAAAGAAAAGGAATGCAATGTATCTTTCACGAAATTAAGTACTCATAATATCAAGAGTTAATCCTTTGGCCTCCTTCATTTGGCTGATTTGGTGAATAGTGCAAAGAATCAATGTAAGCCCCTAGTCACGTCTATCCATAAACAAGTGTTTGGTATGGATGAACAGGACTAAATCAATCATGTACATGAACCCAACTGCAACAACAATGACTGATGTTTCCCTCTTCTTTCTGGCTTTTTCCTTGACAGCAACTTCTGCCTAAAACCAACTCTAATTCAATTTAAGAGCAAGGGACTATTATTAGAAAACCAATCATATCTAGCTCCAGAATCACTCTTTTTCTTTATTCTAAGTTTACGTGCTAGATTTCAGACTGATGCCAGGATGGTAATAACTAAAACCCACTTCCTGAATTAATGATAAAAAAGAAAAGAAAAGGGTAAGGATTGGCCAATTTATTATGTTATTGTTTCGACAACAATTTTTAATTGCTTTTGACCAAGACATCAGTGCCCTTGGATACTCTGGGGGTACAACATCCTTAATATATATATTTCTTTTTCTTCTCTTTGTTTGGGTTAGAGGGCAAGGGAAAGTAAAGTAGTAACATAAATACCAAAATAGGATTGATGCCCGGAGAGGTGGTAGAGTAGTGTACACTCTATTATATTATATATGTATACTAATAATGGTCAAATTTTCATAAATTCAGGAGCAGAAACAGTACAGTAATGGTGTTGCATCATAAGAATCAGGAACATCATTCTGGAGATGGGTCATATGATTCATCATCATCAGATGAATGGGCGCACGTGAAAGTGTGACACTTGTCTCAGTTCTTATATATACTCAGAGTAGGGGCTGGTGGTGGTGTCAAATGACTTGCCTAGATGCTAAGAGATTCCTCCTTTTTTTATGTTAAGTTTTCTGTGATCTAATCACATGCAAGGCCCTACATGGGTGACGGTCAATCTCCAGAACTCCAGCGTGGATTAATCTGTTTCCCATAAATTTCTAGGTGGATCAACTGGTTTCTTGATTTCTTCCATAATGCAAAGTGAATCTAGTGGAAAAGATAAAAAGTAATAATAATAGCTCACCAACCCTATTCAATTAGCCTGCCAAACATATTAGATTCTAGTGACACAAGGCAGGACGGGGTAGATAGGAATTCAAATAAACCAACCATGTTAGCTGCTGCTGTTGTTTTAAAGAAATTAGATCCTTGACAATAGATGCAACTACCTGGGTTTAATCTAGTTTCATCTGGTAGTAGTAAATTAACAGAAAGAGTGGTCTTTTTCTTTCCTCCTACACCTACTACAGTACATCATCAGTCCTTTAAGATTTATGTTAACGACTATATTTTCCTTTGGTTACCGAACTTGAAGCAGCTGCTATTCATGTAGACTTAAGGTGAGACAAAGCCATACTATGCTTACAGGGTGGTCCTAATTTGTGAATGAACTTGGGGAAGAATTTGTGCCCTAGTTTTCTTTTTTCTATGGTCCAATTAGGCAATTACTATAAAATCGTTTAAAGCACCTATTTTGGCAAATTATTCTCAACCCTTGATAACACTTTCCTGGCAATAAGTTCATAAAAAATAATGAAAAAAAAAAGGTCCTCTGGTTTAATACAACTGAAAACTCTACTAAGATTTGCTTTTGTCTTGACCTGCAAAAAGCAAAACCAGTTTGTCAAAAAAGTAGAACAAAGTCAAGATTCCTGCTTGAAGCGAAATTTTGAAATCACTTTGAATCTGATTGCCTCCAGCACCTTCACAGATCATTTGTTGTTCTTCTAAAGCAAAATGAATTTTCCAGTTTTCAACCCATGAAGTCATTGCAGTAGCAGTAACTAAATAACAATAACACAAACAGATAGACAATAACAAATTATCCAAATCCTGTGAAACTTCTTTAGGTCCCCCACCTTGTATGTCAATTAATGCTACTTACTCTCACAAACATAAAGGTCCTGCCTGACTCTCGTGCTTTAAAAATACAGCCGAAAGAGTACCAAAAAACGGCTATTTCTACAAAAAACGGACCATTCTCCTCCTGGTCCCCTATCAAAATCTCAGTCTCCTCCCTCATAAACCTTTACTCCATAATAAAAACTGAAAACAACCCACAAAAACATATACGAAAATGTTTGATTTTGCATTAACATAAAGGAATATTTTAGCAAGTTTATGAATATTTAACCAATTTTTCTGCATTTGCATGCTCAAACAAACTGACACACCGCTTTATTGGCTTTGCTTCTCTGTTTTGTCCTGTTTTCACAAACCCACTCCTCCCCCCCCCCCCCCCCAAACCCCCCCCCCCCCCCCCCCCCCCCTCTCTCTCGCTTTGCTCTGTCCCGTTGTAATAACAGATCTCACTGCTCCACCTCTCTTGTGTCCCTCTCTATAGTAGTACTACTAACGTTTAGCTCTTTCTCTCTCTCTCTCTCTCTCTCTCCCTATCTATCTATCTCTACTGTGACAACCAGTTTGTGAGCTTTTCCTATCTTCGGGACTATCGTTTTCCCTGTAAAGCACTCTGCTTCTCGTGAATTGCATGTGAGAGGTTGGTTGGTGGCACCACAAGCTCTTACTTGTTTTTGTGAAAGAGAGGGGAGGGATCTAAGTTGATGGAATTAATGAGCCAAACGGGTTGTTTTTGCTTTTTGGGAGTTTTCAGGTGAATGTAGTGCTCCAACTTGTTACTTTTCCTGTTTGCTTCTCTCTTTCTTTCTTTTAGTACCCAAACTTTTCTCTCCTGCTGCTCCATCCTCAAGCTTCTTTACTCTTCTTCCTTAACTAGTCGAAAAGATTACATCTTTAAAGCTTTGGAGCTGAAATCCTTCAAGCTTTACTGGGTCCGTTATTGCTATTAACGGAAAGGAGGAGTTTGCGTTTTAGTTTAGGCGTTGAAGCTGAGAGGAAGGGTTGGTGTTGGACTAATGTGAGGGTGATACTAGATAGAAAGCTTGAGACTTTGAATTTGCTTTCATTGGTTTGGTACAGTGAAGCTGGTTTACAGTTTATAGTTAGAGCTCTGTGGTATATGCCCGCCTGTAGGGGCAAATGATGATTGGTTTGGTGAAATTGGTATGCTTGTGTTGGTAGTGATGGGTTTATTTCCCTGGTCTCATTGACTTGTGTGTTTGATGGGAGATCTTTGATTGCTTGAATTTTGGCGCTTTTATTGGGTTTTGCCATTCACGTATGGTGGGGATATAATTAGTGAGTTTTTAAAGGGATTTTAATTTCACTGATTTAAGGCGGGTAGGAGATTGACGAAAATGCAATATCAATTGACTGGTTTAGTTAACCCACAAAAGATTCTGCAATTATATGCATTTATGTTCTGATAATGACCAAGCCTGTCCGTAGTAGTAGGATACTCAAGGATGCAAATGGTGATATCGGTGATCATCTTAGGAACCATGTCCACTTAACCAACTGCATTCATCTCAAAAACCACATGCTTAAGCAGAGCCCTATCCTGGCTGATAGGTCACTCATGAGGGACCTCATTACACTCCAGAGGTCCCGGTCATTGAGAGACCCTTCTGCCAGCCCTCCCTCATGGCACTCCCCTTCTGTTGTTGATTTGCTTCCCAAGAAAGGGGATGCAGATGCCACAATCCAGCAAGGTAGGAGGTCTGTTGGAATTGAGCGCCGAAAGGAAGGTAGGAGGTTGTCTGGTGGGTCACCGTCCTTGTCTAATTTAGCACCCTCAAAGGTTGTTCCTAGTGAGGTTAACGAGGGCCATGAAGTGGCAGCTGTTAGTGAACATAGTAACAAGAGTGGGGTTAGGAATGGTAGGAGAATTAGGAGAGAAGAATCTGATAGGAAAAGTAACAGGGTTGATGAAAACCTTCTGCGAGATCAAGATGTGAATGGTTTAGTTCATGAAGCTGTTTCAGGAAAGTCAGAATCTTTAGATAGGAAGAGTAAACACAAGGGGAAGCATAGTCAAGATGTTCGAATCAAGACTCTTTCTGAGCAGCTAAAAGAGTTTCCGGTGGATAGTGATGTGGCATCTTCTAACAACCATCTTTCTGGGAGGCGTCGACAACAACAACAGGATAAAACTGGTGAGGAACCTGAGACCAGTATTCGTGGGTATAGCGGACAGAACAGGGGGAGAAGGCGCAGGTTTCGAGGTGGCAGAAGAACTCGGGCTGCTCCTGCTTCAAAAGATATTGGGGGTCAGAGTGAAATGTCTGTGGCTTCTAATTCCTTTGCACATAGTTCGGCGAGGCCGAGGTATCCCATGGAGGAGGAGATGGAAGAAGAAGAGTATGGGAGTCAGAATGTAACAGGTGTTCCTCGAAATGGATGTGGCATTCCTTGGAACTGGTCAAGAATTCATGACAGGGGCAAAACATTCCTGGACATGGCGGGGAGGAGTTTCTCTTGTGGAATGTCAGAATCAAGATTGAGAAAAGGTGGGAGAGATATGCCGGGTATGCCAGTAGAATCTGATTATTTAAGTTCATCTAGTAAAACTGATGCAGAAGCACTGCCTCTTCTAGTTGAGGCATCTGGGTCCCATGAAAGCACGGAAAATGCTGGATGGGCACATGACTATTCTGGGGAGCTAGGCTTATATGCTGATCATTTGCTGAAAAATGATATTGATTCTGACCTTGCTTCTGAGGCTAGATCAGGTGACCAACGCAAACACGGGCAGTACCGCAATCGTAGGCATCAAAATTTGACACAAAAGTACATGCCTAGAAGTTTTAAGGACCTGGTGGGTCAAAATCTTGTAGCACAAGCACTTTCCAATGCGGTTATCAAGAGAAAGGTTGGGTTGCTTTATGTGTTTTATGGCCCTCATGGTACAGGGAAAACTTCATGTGCTCGCATATTTGCCAGGGCTTTGAATTGTCAATCTCTGGAACATCCAAAACCTTGCGGCTATTGCAATTCTTGCATAGCTTATGATATGGGTAAGAATCGTAATATAAGGGAAGTTGGTCCGGTTAGTAATCTTGACTTCGACGGGATTATGGATTTGCTTGACCATATGATTATTTCCCACCTTCCATCCCAGTACAGAGTTTTGATTTTTGATGATTGTGACA
Organism: Turnera subulata; assembly: GCA_028386065.3. Classification (NCBI taxonomy): domain Eukaryota; kingdom Viridiplantae; phylum Streptophyta; class Magnoliopsida; order Malpighiales; family Passifloraceae; genus Turnera; species Turnera subulata. The sequence continues at coordinate 194,311 of JAKUCV010002002.1, read as the reverse complement.
GTTTGCCACCTGATTGCTGGAGTGCATTGTCAAAGGTTATTGATCGGGCACCCAGGCGTGTGGTTTTTGTTCTTGTCAGCTCAAGTCTTGATGCCTTACCTCATATGATTATATCCAGATGCCAGAAGTTCTTCTTTCCTAAGTTGAAAGATGCAGATATTATCTATACATTGCAGTGGATTGCATCTAAAGAAGGTGTTGATATTGATAAGGATGCACTAAAACTCATTGCATCACGATCAGATGGTTCATTAAGAGATGCTGAGATGACTCTTGAACAACTGAGTTTACTGGGGCAGAAGATATCTGTTCCTCTGGTTCAGGAATTGGTATGTCTGTTCTTATACTCATAGTCAGCAGTCAGATGCTTTCAGAAAGTTTGAGTCATTGTGCATTAGCTTGTAATATTTGGCCTAAAATATATCTATACATATTGGCTATTTTATTGTGCATTAGCTGGTAATTAGGTGCTTGAAAGTTTTGCACACACTTAAGTTGTTATATACAAACGACAGTTCAGGCAGACCATCTTTAATCCTCTGTTGTTAGACTGGGCTGTGTTATAACAAATTATTATATTATGTATTTGGTGGAAAAATATTTTCTTACTTGATTCATAAGTTTAAGTGGCATGTATTTGCTTTAAGATCTATGAATGTTTTCCACAGGTTGGGCTTATCTCTGATGAAAAGTTGGTGGATCTTCTTGATCTGGCATTATCTGCAGATACAGTAAACACTGTTAAGAATTTAAGAGTGATTATGGAGACTGGTGTGGAGCCGTTGGCTTTAATGTCGCAACTTGCTACAGTCATCACTGACATATTAGCTGGTAGTTATGATTACACAAAGGAAGCGCGTAGAAGAAAATTTTTTCGACAAAAACCATGTAAGCTTGAAAATTTATTTGTTCCTTTTTAACTTTTGGCATATTTTATTTGCTTTTAGACTGACTGCTTATGATCTTATCTCTATTCTTTTCCAATCTTGAAAAGCCTAATCAGATTATATTTTTTCTTCTGAAAGGAAAATTGATACGCGTTCATATATCGAATGCGTTATTTCCTAGGTTCCTAAAAGAAATTGCTCCAAGATAATCTTCCCAAATTTTGGAATATGAAATGTGTACCTTTCTTTTCCCTTGTTTATAATACTATGCAGAGAAAAAGAGAAAGCAAACTAGTGAAAAATAGTGCCTAAGAAATCTGTTCTTTCAAAACCTGTTTCTTTTCCTGAGCTAATAGAATAATTTTGCATTTTAGTGTCCAAAGAAGATATGGAGAAGTTACGACAGGCACTCAAGACTTTGTCTGAGGCTGAAAAGCAGCTTAGGATGTCAAATGACAAACTAACGTGGTTAACTGCCGCATTGCTTCAACTTGCTCCCGATCAACAATACATGCTGCCTAGCTCTTCAACAGAAACTAGCTTTAATCATAGTCCTCTTCCTCCAAATAACATTGACGGAAGACATTCAGCCAGGAGAGGCGGTGAACGAGCCGAGATGTCCAATAATGAAAGAGGATTGTCCGAACATGTTAGATTGGAGAGCCTTCCTGCTAGAACTTCTGGTGATTTTCACAACGATGGCCTGACAAATGGTGTCACCATGGATAGAAAGAGAAATGGTGGAGCCATTATGGCTCCTCAGTGGACATCTGCACTGCCTTCTCATGCAGGTAGGGTGAATGGAAAGCAGAATTCAGTCAAGAATAACAAAGGATATGAAGAAATTTGGTTGGAGGTCCTTGAGCAGATTCAAAACAACAGTCTAAGGCAGTTCTTATATCAGGAAGGAAAGCTGATCTCTGTCAGTTTTGGTGCAGGTACTTTAAATGTATATTCTGTTGGTTAGAGCATGTCATCATTCATTCGACAGTTTCATGATGTTGGAGTTTTCAATATTCCAAAGTTTAATTGCATTACTGAAGTGGATTTCTTTGCATATGGGATCCCTTAGAATTAATGACGTCTGGAAGCAAATTGAAACTAGATTAGTTTTTGTGAGCTCTCTTGGGGCTCGAAATGTATTGGTTTTACTTAATTCTGTGTCCCTTAAATTTCATTTACTTGACCTTTCTCTTTATTGATATAGGGGACAATTGCTTTTAAGTTTATTTGCTAGCATTTCCTACCTTTCTAGTTATTGGTCTGTCTCGAAGCATTTCCCAACTTGTTTCATGAAACGTCTCATCTAACAAAATCACCATTTTACTGCAATTGAGAAAACAATAGCTTGATTTGGGGAAGTTTTCATTTGATTTTCGTATGGCTGATTCTGCTTGCTGATCCCTCATCTCTTCAGCTTGCCTTTTTATTTATTTGCTTAACCCCTGGATCTTGAAGAAAAGGTCCTCATTTACTGATATATTGATGTGCTTCCCCTCCTCAAAACTTTTGTTTAGTGCAACATTTCACTACCATTTTGACCTAAGGACCGTCCTGAAATCCTAACCAATCAAAAGATTCAGAATCTTTAAATCATGAGTTGTGTTGTTTATCTTGCTAGTTTTAAAACTCATGATTTTGTTATTTTTCATAGCACTTTTATGCTTTCGATTTTCTGGTGTTACTACTGTTGGATCCTTCTTCTGGCTGATATACTTCCTGCAACATTTTTTATTACACAATGCTGCCTCCTTTTATGCTTTTGTGACGTTGTTATTTCCCTTATCATAAAGGATATATCTCATGGCATTCTCCTTATCATATAATGTGCCATTTGCTTAATCTTCTCCTTCCACTTTTTAGAGGGTGTCAAGTTGATTGTCCTTTTTGTTTCTTTCTACAGCTCCAACTGTACAGTTGATATTCAGCTCACCTCTGACCAAATCAAAGGCGGAGAAGCTTAGAGCTCACATTCTACAAGCATTCGAGTCCGTTCTTGGATCACCTGTGACAATTGAGATCAGATGTGAATCTGGCAAGGACACAAGTGCTGGATTTCTCGTGCCTCTAGGCTTACCAGCTTCTAAGAATGGCTCATCCCAGATGGCTCTAGACCCACAAAGTGATGTAGGGAATAGAATGCCTGGGGCAGGAGAATCGCTTAACATAGTTAGGAGTGAAATTGTTGAGGTACCAGATTCTCCAAGGGAGCAGAAAGGTGGTAGAAATGTGAACAATGTAGAATCTGCCAGAGCAAGTTTGCAGCGGGGGCGGGTGGGGGAATCAGCTGTTTCACATAAGCCATCTGCACTGGCCTCCATCCAAGAAAGAAGGAAACATGGGGAACAAATCCAGAGTAAGAGCCTTGTGAGGAGCAAGGTTTCCCTTGCACATGTAATTCAACAAGCAGAAGGATGTGCACAGCAAACTGGATGGTCTAAACGTAAAGCAGTTTCTATAGCTGAAAAGCTTGAACAAGAAAACTTGTAAGTATCTTGGACGCCCTTACCATTTTCCCCAGCTTTAATTCTTTTATTCTTCCCTGTGTTTCCCCTTCCTCTTTTTACCAGTTTCATACGCATACCATATTTACTTGTGGCGTTAAATATTTGACAAAGTTGACTGGGGGATTATTTTAGTTGTGGGTGTTGCACCAAAGAAGAATATAACATTTTAGTATCACTTTGCTGCTATAAACATGTGCTTCAGAAGATGATCCTGAGGAGTCTATTGAAGGCTGATGAGTTATCATATTTAATATTTTTTTTTCTAATCACAAAGTTCTAATAAACTAAGAAGACAACTTTTACTACATTTCTACCAGTAGCATATTTGATATCCTATTTTTCTCATCATTGATAAAAATGCGTACCTTCTTACTACTGAAGTGTTCTTTTCCTTTTATAATGTTAGCTTAAGTATGTCTATCTTAGAATGTAATTGTTTTTACTTACTAAAAGTGTGACTAAGCTTTCTGCCTCATATACATTGTAATATTACAGGAGACTGGAACCCAGATCAAGAAGCTTGCTATGCTGGAAAGCAACAAGAGTGACACGTCGGAAGGTAAGAAATCCTAGATTTCAGATATATAATACTAAACTAACTTATCAATGAAAATTAATCAGTGTAATCTGAAAAGCTTAAATGAGTAACTATCTTGATCTGATTCGAACATTTTATCTGCTTTATCTGCAGCTTTCTCGGTTGAAGATTAGGACAAGAAAACCACATGCATTACTGAAGCTTGTCTCATGCGGGAAGTGTCTGTCTTCAAGATCTCCTAGGTAGAAGAATAAGTTTTCAATGCCCACTTAATGAAGGATTTAGAGTACAATTTTATCCATCTTACTGTAATTACCATTTCTTGCCACGTTACTAGGCCAATTCTGTCAGTTTATGTCTTTTTTTTCCCCCTCTTGAATAAATGTTGCAGTAGATTATTTCTTATGAGAAGGTAGGAAAGAATCATGTTAGAATAATTTACTGATTCTTCATATGTTTATTATGCTAATGGTTAGAGCTAAGCGCTTCTTCCCTTCACAGAGTAATTGAACTTGGACAAAATGCTGCTCTTATTGTTAGTTAACACTTAATAAGTACATTGGTTATGTGCATTGCCCTTATTAAGACTCTCCAAGTGTAATTCTTCACGACAACGTATCATTTTCGGACAAGTGAATCTCTAAAGAGGACATGTCTGGTAATGTCAAAAGGTTGTTTTCTTTTCTAGGTAAAGATGGCAAACGGTTGTTGAAATAACTCCAACTACCAACCAAATCTGCAGACAAATATCCATATACTAGACTAAAATGGCACTCTTATTATTAAAAAAATAGGGTAACCAATACAGGCACCACCGCATTATGCAAGTAATCCACGTCTAGCCCATGTTTTTTGGAGACAAGGATCTGTCCCTATGCCCACAAGTCCCTGAAATTGACTAAATCCCATATATTCGAGACAAGTAGTAGCTCAAAGTGACTTTTGCAATAAATTGATTGCAAAGACCAGGTGCTGCAGCCTAGCCTGCCTGGATTTTTGACTGACTATTCTCAAGGTCAGCCCACACAGCTTGATCATTTTGCTGTCTTCTTAACGAAACAACCCATAGCCATGGGTTTTGTGGATGGGCGGCTTTGTCTATGTATGTATTCGAACAAGTCCAAGTACATGAATAATAGATAGTTGGCAGATAAGAAGATGTCTTCAAGACTTCAATTCTTATCTTTTTAATGTTAAGAAAATGAAATAGAAAATAGACAGAATGGGTAGGTTGTAAAAAACTGAGGAATAATGTAATAAAAGTGCAGTTAAATTCATTCAAACACCTCCATTTTTACTTCCCCCTGTGGGATGTAAAGATTATACACATTTAATAGGTATTGTTTGTTACTAGTATTCTGCCACAACTCTGATCTGGATTAGACAGGATGTAGTGAACTTCTAGATACCAACAGTAAAAAAAAGTAATATTTGCAATGTGAATCAGACTTCTTACAAGATTAATTGCACATGCTCATTGCTTTAATCAAAACCCATTTTCCAATCAACCATTATTTTCTACCCTAGAAATCATACAAAGAGAGTGTTATAATTCAACGTACGCTACCTGAAATATGAAAACACTCGAGTAGAATCGGAAAAAAATACGTTGCATGGAGTCGCTCTCCATGACAAGAAATTCTGCTGATTAATACTGTTAACGCTGACTTAGTTGTCCTCCATGGATTAAAAAAAAATCACGTTTAGTCACATTATAGAACTCCGTGGTCGGTCTCTTTGGACCCAATCCACCTCATCTCTTTTTCTTTCTTTGATTAAAGATTGAGCTTTTCCATCCACTTATTTTTCCAAATGTCTGTGTAAAGTTAGATTTCTGTGTGGAAAAATTATTCTGGTGGAAAAAACTAATACCTAGCTGTGCCTGCAGCGTAGGGTGGAGGCAACTTCTTTTGTCATCCTCAAGGAGGTTAATTGAAAAGGAAGGATCAATTTGAAAGTGAGCATACACATTACCGTGGTCATGGAAATTTCTGTGTTGGCTGTTATGTTCAGGTTTTTCTTTATTCCCTTTCCCAATGGGCTTTGATCAAGTCTATCTATGATGTTCTTTTATACATTATCGTAGAATAGCATTATTAATGTTTCATAATTTTCATAATTTTTTTCTTTCCCATTTTGTGATGGCACATTTTGGTTCAATTATAAGTTTTTATTCACTGTAGCTCAAATTGTACCAGACACAAGTTAGAGAGAATAAAAGGGATTGAAAGCTTCGATCGGCTTCACTTTGTGGCACTTCAAAATACAACCGATTATGGTTGAAAAATTTTAAATCATTCACAAGCTAACTTTTTTTTTTTAACATAGAATTGTTCTTAGTTTAAACTTTTTGGAAAAAATTATAATCTTTGAGAAAATTTTATTGTCCAAAATGGCCACATATGTAAAGCTCTATAGGTCCCTCCTTAATTACTCGCATGACAATTTAAGCATTTTAATGTAAAACAATATTAGCAAATATATAATTCAATCTTGAAATAATAAAAACTCCTTTTAAGACTATTATTAGCCTCAAACTTGAGCTAGACAATCCGTTTCCTATTATGCCTAATCAATCATAGATTTAATCCTTTGTGGAGGAGCTTCAACAACCAATGTGTTTGATACACGACACTTAATGTATATAATACATTGGTTACTCGATCTCAATAAGCAAATGCATGTATATACTAACACTTGGCTCCTCCTTTGTTGGTGATTATTTGTATATTATGCATAAATTACGCAATATTATAACGGCGGCGCGTGCAGTCAGCGTATAGATATATGTAAGGGGAAGGCAATACCAATGAAATGCACGTGAAGACCATACTCGTTGACTTGAATTAATCTGTGGATTAGGTTTGGTAAACCACATCCCTGCAGCAGCCAACCAGACCTCAGAAATTTCAATATAAAATAAAACCCTCCCTATTCATATATACAGTAATGTATATGTTGAATTATTTCGAAGATTAAAGAAAAAAAGAAGAGTATGGTCAGCATGTAACATGCACACACTAGGAAATTTATATACTTTGGCTTTGGTCAAACCAAAAATATGTCGGCTGCACCGGTTCTTAGACCGCGATTATTATAAGCTTTTGTGTGATTACAAATGGCATTTTAGTAGTCGTGATACGCAATTAGTCGGTCCAATCATAAAAATGAACGCTTACGATAGTATTTTGCACATGATCCACTTGGCTTCATTGCGGCTACCGTTTGATTATACCCACAAAATTGTTTGCTACTTGCTAAAGTATATAATTAATTAATTAAACACGGTAGTACAATCTTATGTCGTCCGTGGTCGACATAATTAATAAGAATTCCAAGTACTCTTTTCAAAAAAACTAGATCATGTCGTTCTCTGATTTCTATACTATTTTCTTTCTTTTGAATTACTTATTGTATCTGTTCCGTGCTACTCTTGTATCTACACTTCATGGGTTGACTGCCCGAAAAATCTCAATAAAATCGTAAATTTTCATTTATTTATATTACTTATGAAATGAGAAGAATTGTTATGATAAAGCCACTAAAATGACCCAATTCTTGACGTACTTTTCACATGAGTTGTCAAAACATCAGCATAACAAAAACAACTTTTCTGGGAACATACGTATTTTCCTAGAATTTCCAAGTCACTAAAGTAGGGTAGTATCAAGGAAAAAAGAAAAAAGAAAAATCACTAAATTAAGTGGGGTTGAATTCCGCAAAATCTGACTTACTTGGTTATAATACCAATATGTAAGGACACAAATTAAACCTAGCAAAAAAAAATTATATAATAATAGTTATACTTATATCATAGTATACATGCATTTTTTCTCCACCAAAAAGAGGATATATATTGCTGTGATTATATATCACAGCTACCCCTTGCGTAGTCCAATTATCAGTTTGTTGTAATAGTTCGAATGATAGCTCTTGATACATATGTTGATATATAGACATGTATAGTTACGCGTTTTGAAATGAAATGACTGGGAAATTATTTAGGAATACTGTCTCAAGTACCAAATAAAAAAAGAGAAGGAATCCTATATATATCTGGATTAGTTAATATAATAGGATTCAATAACATAGAATCTTCTTCCTTCACCAATCATGCAAATGATTCACCGGAACGACAGATGTATTCTACAGAGGAAACCGAGTAAGTGATCTATACCAGACAAGAAAGATAATTGTCGATAAGCTGTTAATAATAACCAACAATTAAACTCTCTCTTTTTTTTTTTGAGAAATAATTAAACTCTCTCTTTATATGTATATATCCATGAATAATTAAATTTTGTATATACAGAAAATTCTCAATAAGAAATTTATAGATCATAATTAGGTGCCGCGATCCAAATCAAATCCAGGTAGTCAGGATAAAATTCTGATTACGGCCGGATAAGAAGCTAAAAGAATTAATAATTGAACTTGGTACCATATTCTTGTTCAACAAAATTATGCTTAGAACTTTTTATCAAAATTATAATTTTTTCTAAAGGAAATGCACCAAAAATATTCAATCATGACATCAAGCATTTCCTCTAGAAGAAAATATAATCCCAATTTAGAACTTGCTGGAAAGATCCACATCTCTCGGCATCTGAAGGCACACGTGTCAACTGCAACAGTGTCCCGCCTACGCGTAGCAGCCGGCATTTGCCACACAGGATCGTTTTCCCCTTCGCGTGGCGGGCAGCTGCCAAGCAGACAAAGCTTTTCCAATCAGATCGCGCCACGTCATGGAGAGACAACAAAGCAGAACCATTACCTCATCAACAACAATAAATGACTCGAAACCCACCGTTTTACGGTTCATTATAAAATCCCATTTGGGATTTTAATTTTTAATAGAACCGATCATCCGACGCAATTGGCCGCAGCTTTTCGTTCTTTGACTTTCAAAGGTTAAAACGTTTTTCTTGGGAGTAACGTGTCAAGATCATAGCGGAAGGAATCCACCGATTGGTTGTTTTCTTGTTGTGCCTGTCAACGTGTCAAGTGCTAAGACTTGGTGACGAGGTTGACAGATAAGATTCATAAAACATGACATGTCAATGTTGTTGTCTTTTCTAAGCTTTTAGAGAGGGAGGGGGGGGGGGGGGGGGGGGGGGA